>LPNX010926315.1:142640-171668 GCA_001517045.1 Pseudotsuga menziesii | reverse complement strand
TTTTTTTTTTTTTTTTTTTGTAAGTTATGACCCAAGAAGAATTTGAACTTGTAACCATACATTTACAACTTATTTTTACAAAATGAAATTATATTATTTATAACATTATATTCTTATTTTTACCACAATTTATAATTTTATGTATTTTCTTAGTTTTAAGATTTTGTAAATTCAATAAATATTTATATTTTTTAAATAATAATATTTACATTTTTATTTAAAACAGTATTGAATTATTAGTTATCATTTTTTTTTAATACATTTATTATATTATTTTTTATTATCAAAACTATTCACAAACATTTTAAAATTCTCTAACAGTTATATAAATATTATAAACTTATTATTAATATTAACAAAATCAAAATTATAAATTACTATAAATCTATGCAAATCATAGAAGAATCTTCGTACCGATTTAATCACCGCAAATCATGGAAGAATCTTCGTACGGATTTAATTGTTGACTGCTAAAACGCTTGTTGTTTCGAAAACTCGGCATAAACTTCCTCAGATCCACTGATATGAAAACTCCCCAAAAATCTTTAAGAAGACTTCGTATTGAAAACGCGGTGAGTCGTGACCCGCCTTTCTTAAGATTTGATAGTTTGTCATTGCGAATATTTGGTCTCACATTTCTCAGGTATACATAGGTAACTTCCAAAGGCTCACTGCTCTAAAAAGGTTGCAAACATTCCTACGAATTAATCGGTCTCGCATAACTTTTTTATAAAGGAAAAATGGTGGTCTCGCATAACTTTACTAAACGCGGTGGCATAAAAATAAGTTCTTTAACTTAGCAGCATTGAAAAATGTGTTACGCACGTCTTTGCCGAATAAAAATTAACCTCTGGAACATTGATATTCACATAAGTGTTTCACATTTTGGAATATGGAGAGAGGTATATATTAATTTATACATTGAGATATGTAATAAATTAATAATACATATTTTTATATAGTAGTGAACTTATTATATTTGGAGCACGTTACTTAACATATTGTTTTTATGATGTTACATTGTTAAAAGGAAAGTTTATTGGTCTGTACATGGTTTCACTACAATGAAGGTTGACTTCTTAAAGTAAGAGATGGAGTTAATGAAGTACACCTACAAGTTCATCTAATAGTTTTTTATTACCATGTTTTAATTACCAATATTCATTTAAATTTAATTTAATAGTTGTATCACTATTGGAATTAACCTAATAGTTATCTAATGGTTACTATAATAGTTATCCAATATAACTAAACTTAGAGTTGAAGTTAAGCTAATAGTTGTAGAATTAATCTAATAGTTATCTAATGGTTAATATAATAGTTATCCAATATAACCACAATTAGAGTTGAAGTTAAGTTAATAGTTGTAAAATCGTTAACTAAGCTATTTTTTTTTAAAATATTTAATTATGAATTTCGGACGACACTTATAGAACAATTTGGATAGTAAACTTGTCTCATTTTCGTCCATAGATGAAAAAGCATGGATGGTAGTCCACCCCAAAATTCTAAGATATCTACGCTATCGGTGTAATTATAAATTTGATTCTATTATTTGAACTATCTACACACAATATCGTTATAACTGTATTATAAAATTAATTCAATTTTAAAGATGAACATCAATTTCTTTAAAAAATCATATTATTTAATAATAAATATAGACATGAAAGGGTACTAGATCCCCCTTGTTACAGGTGGAATATGCACATAATGTAGATTGATAAGTTCCTATGATGGACAAATGTAGTTGTTGAAGTGGACAACAAGAAATGTTGGTAGGGCCTTTGATCTTGATGTATAAAAAGAACAACAACTTTCCCAAGAGATCCATTCACAAGGCATGTTGTAACCCATAAGTTGGATTTAACATCACATGTTGTCCTTTACATAGAAAAACTTTAGTGTCTAATTGGTCATCTTCTTCATCAATGGACAATTGTCGCTTGCTTTAGTGTGCATTGCTTTGTGCAATTTGCATATTTAGCAATTTCAATATTTGTTTATTATACAGTGTGACTAAATTGTTAGTTGCATATAAATGCATTGAAGTTTGAAATATGTGTTGTTATTTATGAGTCAAGAATGAATTTGTCATGCACATAAGAATATGCCAATTCTCCAAGGTAGGCTTTGCTTATTTGATGTTCATGAGGAATTTTTGAAAAATGACTTAAGAAAGGTCACTACCTTGTTGTAGAAAAATAATGTCTAATGTGACAATTATGTTAATGCTTCACCAGATTCGATTGCCATGAAATGTTCTTGCATACATTGGGATGTATTTTACAAGTGGGAGTTATTTTACATTGGGTTGTCATTGCGAATATTTGGTGTCATATTTCTCATCTCTTCTCACGTATACATTGGTAACTTCCTAAGGATTACTACTCTAAAAAGCTTGCAAACATTCGTATGAATTAATTGGCCTCGCATAACTTTTTCATAAAGGAAAAAAAGTGCTCTCCCATAACTTAAAAAAGAAAAAGTCTTGCATAACTTTTTTTTTCACACAAAAGAGCAACTTTATATTATTGAAAGTTGTAACTTACAATGTGATTAACAGTATACATATACGCATATTCTCCATAGGTCTTATAATATTTGACGTGGGTATAGCCATAAGGCGAGTCATTGGATTCCAAATCATAAAATACCAAGACTTGTCAGTACATACATTCATATTCTAGCTAAACTAATATTTAATGAACCTTGCTCTAGAATAGTTGTCCCCTCGAGCTTGGCCTAGTTGATGGTTTCCATTCAGTCATCGATGGCTTGTTTGGATAATATATCAGCTTCGGAGTTCTATTCTCGGTAAATATGGCTAAAGGAGGAATTCTGAAAGAAATATTTTAGTTCTTTGGTCCTGCTGATCCAAAGATTAAGTTGAATGATATGGAGATCATGGAGACCCTTTTCGCAATCTACAATAACCTTAGAATCTCCAAATATCTTAACTGACAAGATATTTTTGGTTTTGGAAAAATATAATAAACCGCATAGTGCAAGTAACTATGCTTTGGTGTTTGATCTAGGACCAATGCTCATCTTGAGTCTATAGTTTAGTGTTTAATTGATCTTGATAATCATACCGGCACCACAGTTACCCCTCTACTCAACACCATTAAAAAAGCCAACAATACCCTGTTGTTCCATCTGCAATGATCCTGTCCGCCTGATATGCGAATGCTTTTCCATATAGTCATAAGATAGGAGCCATCCTATGACATTCGATCCCGTCAGGTTGCAATCTAGTTTCTCATCCTGAAAGATGATGTTGTTTTGCATTCTCCACACCAACCATATAATGGAAGTTGGGAAGTCAATAGGGATTCTATGGTTCTTTGAGATGTGCACATAATTATCATATAAGATCTGTTTGTTCCAGCTAATAGAAAGAGAAAAATAGGAAGATATGAGCATCCATACTGGTTGAAAGAAGATACACTCGCCGAAGATGTGGTTGACACTCTCTGAACTGTTAGAGCATAAGCCACACCAGCCACGGCCAGAGTGGCCATGCTTCTACAAACCATCCTAGGTGAGGATCCTCAGCCTGATACACAACCACACGAAGCATTTCAACTTTGTTGGAACGCGGCCGCTCCATAAGCGATTGAGCATACTCGCCTGGGGAGGAGGTACCTGTAGAGACATGCAATAATCATACATAGATTTGGCTGTGACAAGTCTAGTTCTCTGGTTTCTTGTCCATACAATGCGATCAGGCTCATGGTTCAGTTGAATGCCTACAGCGATAAGAGAGGATGTGGATGAGGCCCAGTCCTTCTTGAAGTGGTCAAATATGTCAAGTGATGCCCTATTGCTCCACATGGGATTGCCCTGCTCGTTCTGTAAATCTCGGTGAGATTATGTACATTCTTGTCATGAAGGTGTTGTATCGGCTTGTTAGGAAATACATGGATGTCCACACCTATGATCGGATCTATGTTGATGAAGATTTGTGAGCCTCGACCAACCAACCAAAAAAATTTAGGATAAATGAGGGGGAGGGTATCAGCCAAGCTACGCCAAATCAATGAGCAATTGCGAGGTCAGAGAAAGCTGAATCTGGGCCATACTTCGATTGGCAGCCTGCGGAGATACTTGTAACTGATGACTTTCCCCCATAGCCCATCATCATGTAAGGCCCGCTAGAGGCTCTTGGTGCATAGTGATGAATTGAAATGGGTGAAGTCTTTGATGCCCCAACCGCTGAGATTGCAAGGAGAAGAGAGAGATCCCCAGTTGGATAGATAGTATTTATACTTGCTATTGTTTCTGCTCCAAAGATAATTGAAAACAGTCCTTCGAATGCCATTGATGACCCCAGTCAAAAATCTCATCATGGAAATCCAATAAACCAGAACACTTTGCATAACTGCCTTAGTAAGGGTGAGTCGGCCTCCCAGGGAAATCCATCAAGAAATCCATCCCTCGAGCTTACGGTGAATCTTGTTTAGGATCGAGTTCTAGTTGAACATAATGTAGTGGTTTGGTTTCAAGTGATAGCCTACGTAATTCATCCCATCATCAATGTGGTCAACCTGGATATTGAATAGATTTGTGATGAGGTTGGTTAGCTAATCATCAGAGCAATTGTGTCTAAACATGGACTTTTGGTAACTGATAGACATACCAGATGCATAGCAAAACATATTAAGTAGCTCTTTGATTAAGCTACATTCCAATTCTGATCACCTACCGAGGATAATGACATCGTCCACAAAGATGAGGAGGGAGATGGCTAATCCACAGGCAACTTTCACCCCTAATAATAATCCATCAGACTTGGCTTTGTTGAAGAGTCGGCAGAGCCCTTCCATAGCCAAAATGAAGAGAAATGGTAATAAAGGGAATCCTTTTCTGATTCCACAGCCACTCCTGAAAAAATTTGAGGGTGCACCATTAACTAGGGTGGAAAAGGAAGCCGTTGAAACACACATCATTATCCATCTTGTAAATTCATATGGCAGGCCAATCTACAAAAGGACAAGACGGAGGAAAGTCCAATATAATATTCTATAAGCCTTCTCTAGGTTGAGTTTAAGGATAAAGTCTCCAAAGTTATTCTTTTTAATGGAATGCAGACTTTCCTGGAGAATGCCAACATCGTCTAGTATTTACCTCCCAGGTAAGAAACCGAATTGCTCTGCATAAATGCTTTTGCTGAGGGCGGTCTTCATCGGATTTGCAATAATTTTTGAGATTAAGTTGTAAAGTAGGTTGCATAAGGCAATAGGCCTGTAATCACTAAATCCAGATGGTTTGTCCTTCTTAGGTATAAGTGTGATAACTTTACTAAACACAGTGGCATATTTTCTTTAAAATAATTTATCTTTATGAAAAATTAGGAATAAAAATACAGTGTCTTGATTTCTTTAATATGTAAAGCTGACACGTAATACAAATTTGAGTAGCTACCTTCATACCTAAAAAAATTCCTTTAAGTTTTGCTTCAGAGACGAGCCTTCTAAACCCCTCGATCACCAACAGAAAGAGCAGAAGCAATAAAGGACATCCTTTCCTCGGGCCTCGAGAACTTGAAATAAATTGAGATGGACTAGCATTGATGAGAATGGAAAAAATCTCTAAAGAAACACAGGCTATGATCCAATTTGTCACATCTAGAGGCACACCAATTTGCATAAGAACCAGGCGAAGGAAGCCCCAGTCTACTTTGTCATAATCTTTTGCAAGGTCCATCTTTAAAATTAGGGTCTTCGGTCTTTTAGATTTTGTTGAGTGCAGACATTTTTGAGTAATAAAAATAGCTTCCACAATTTTCCCGTTCTTTAAAAAATCGGACTATTCCTTGGATATTTTCTCATAAAAAAGTAGATTTCAACTTTAGAGCAATGATTTTAGTAACCAGTTTATAAATAAAATTGCACAAGGCAATTGGCCTGAAATCCCCAAACAAGACCGGTCTTTCTTTTTTTTGAATCAAAGTCAAGTAGGTGGAATTTATCCCTCCCAACATAAATTTCTTAGTTCTAGAAAATTCATCGATCTCTAGCAAGTCCTTCCCCAAAATATCCACAAACATTAGAAAGAATTCAGCAGGCCACCCATCCGGACCGGGCTTTTGTCCTTTGTAAATATTTTAAGAGCTTTTATAACTTCATCAAAACTTATTTCTTTTCCCAAATCCAAGCCTTCGTCGTAGCTAAAAAAGAGGGGTAGTGCTTTAATACCTGCATTTGGTCTCCAATATTATTCTTTCATGGATATTTATACATATTGAAAAAGAAATGAACAACTTCCCTTTAAATAGCAAAAAGAGAAGTATACTTAACACCCAGCTAGAAAGATATTTCCCAAATCATGTTAATATTTTTCTTATGGAAGGCCTACTTATGAAAAACATATGTGTTCCTCTCCCCAGCCTCCACCCAAATTTCCTCACTTTTCAGCCTCCAAAGTTCTTTGGCTCTTTTAAGAATATCTTCCTTCCTTGACTCCAAATTTCTTAAGGTAGATCAACCCTCTGCATAGACATTCGTAGTCAGGTTTCTTACCAATATTTCCTTAATGATCGCTTCATACAGAATGAGCTCTTTCATGTCATCCTTTTATTTCCTTTTTATCCAGGATTTGACCAAAAATTTTATCTTTCAAAAGCTTTTCACTATTCTATCCATAACATTTAAACCTGAATCAATAAGTAAAGTAGGCCATACCTCCCTTACGATTTTGCAGAAGGATTCCTCTTTTAGCCAATATTAGTTAAACTTAAAAGGGAATTTTTTGCCAGGCTCTTCTTCTTCAATTTGCAATGTGATTGGACAATGGCCAAAGAGATTTGCCACAATGTTCCAAGTTCCAAATCTTAATTTTTCTCTATCAAGGAAGCAATTCTCTAAGAAGAACCTATCCAATATCTTACCTCCCCCTTTATCCCAATGATGATTATTCTTCCAAGTAGGAATTAGTTTCTCAAGATGAATACCCACCAAATTGTTCCTAAAAAACAAATCTTGCAGGAAAGAGGCTAGTGGATCCAAAGGAGCCAGCGCTCCCCATACCTCATTAGAAAATAAAGTGAAATTCATGTCACCACCAATTATGAGGTTTTTCAGCCTCAAAACCCCAATGGCATTAACCGCCTCCCAAAAATATTTACATTCTTTATAAGGGGCATACATGTTCACCGGACGAACCGTATCAGGTAAAACCTTGAACCCTCCCTTCCAACAAAATACCAGTCGTTGTTTCATAAGGATTAACATCACATGAACTTAGATTCCATAAGACTGTCTGTCCTCCTGACATACCCTCAAGGTCAATGGCACATGCTTCCTTGTCTTTCTGAATTTTTAAAATAAATTCATAAGATTTTTGTGCCTCAAACATAGTCTCTTGAAAGAAATACACATTCGTTGGATTCAACTCATAGAATATTTTAAGGGACCTTTTTTTTGGGCTCCCCCCTAGCCCTCTAATGTTCAAAGAAATGAAAATAATTTGGAAACCTTTAACAGAGGCTTCGCTGCTTTAAGCGCCTTAGAAGAACTAAATGTTGAACTATCTTCCACTTGGTTGATTCTTTCAGAAAGAGGGACATACTTTCCATCAACCCAACCTTCTTCTTCATAAACTACACCAACCCATTTCTTAGTGGGTGATTCCATGAAGGTGGCTAACACTTTTTGGCCAAATTTGGCAGTGAAAACCTGAATTTTTACTCATGTTCTAGATAGAAGTCCCCGAAACACATATATTCCATGTGAATTTCAACTTGTAGTAAAAAAACAAATTGTAGAATATTATGTTGTCTTCCCAATGGTATTTTTTAAAAATATTCTGATGTCATTTAATGTGTGAAATTTTGCATTTAATGAACTGTGTGACCTTAACAATTTGAACAATTTAATAAGTGGCTCATATCCAACCCCAATAATTCAATCTTACATTAATAATTAATATATATATATATATATGAGCATAATCTACAAAAAATGCACTGTGGTCTGCATATTTTTTTGTTAATTTATTTCGCAATATAATTTATTTTTTTAAGTGACCACATCTAATTTTAGCATCATTTTATACACATGTTATAAGGATTATTAATCCTCCCTTGTCCAATTTGGTCATATGTCTAAATTAGAATTCATGTCTAAATCAGGAGTCCATCCAGTCTATTTTTAATCACTATCACCATTGGGTCCAGTTGGCCTAATTGGGGCACATGTTTCAGTTACTAAAGAGTGGGGAACACTAATTGAGGCCTACTGCCACTGATTGCACTTGCATGCATCAATTTAGGAGTCTCCTAGACCAATCCATACAATTTAGGAGCCATTGGGAGTGCCAATACCAACCAAGGCCAGCTGAGTTGAGTTGGTGACTAGTCAAGCTAAGTTAGGAGTCAATTACATTCAATTGTAGTCCATTACATCTAGTTAGTGCTAGGTTTGCATGGATGCATGCAAGAGAGGCACATTTATCACCTACCTCAGTCAGTTAGCCTCACTCAACACTGAATTAGACACTTGAGTTGTGTTTTAGAACTCCGATGAACTCTGGTGATGATTTAGACAAGGTCAGTTAACCATTGAGTCCGCCGATAATGATTTAGACAAGGTCTTAGTTACCTATAGTCAAGTATAGTGTAATCAATTCGAATTTCCTCATGTAGATTTGAATTGCTTATGGCTATTTATCCATTGTACTTCATTGTAATTATTTTCTAATTACTCTTTGATTAATGAAAAGAATTCACAGTTGCAAGCCATTCTTGCACTGTTTCATTCTTCAATAACTGAGCAAATTGTGTGATCTATATTGTGAGTTGTGTGTTTGTCCATAGATCTACGTGATTAATTTAATATGGTATCAGAGCCTAAGCGGACAGGGCACCTCTCCTCCTCAGATCTCCAGCTGGATCATTTTTTTTTTAGCAAAATTGCTGCTTCCAGTACTGCACCAAAAGCAGAGAATTTACCACTTAATATCCCAAGTTAGGAAATTGTTGATCAAGCTTGCTTGATCAACTATGTTGGGTGTGAAGGAAATTACAAAAGTGCAAACTATCGACCTTACTTTGTATGTGTGATTGTGTGACACGTTATCATCTCTTCTCACAACATTCGCTACAAGAAGCCCTTTCTTCTCATTGCATTCGCTACAACAACTCAATCCTCCTTACTACATTCAAAATGGCTCATTCAGTAGATCCTCTCACTCAAAGAAAACATGAAGGTATTGCTTTGCACCAAGAATCTCTTCAGACTCAAAGAAGAAACAAAGTCAGCGCAAATTCTGAATCATGACAAAGAAAAGTACTTGAACAGGCTTGATGAAACTCATGGATACTTATTATCCTCAGTCTCTCAAGATATTCGATTCCACATCCAATGATTGAAGACTCCCAAGGATATTTGGGACAAGCTTGCTTCCTTATTTGTTAAGCATGATGAAATGAGGGTCCATCAGCTAGAAAATGAACTAATCTCTCTTAATCCATCCAACTTCGAATCACTAAATGAATTTTTCACAAAATTCAAGAACCTGATATACTAGTTGAAGCAATGCAAGGTGGAGAAGGAGGGCGATCAACTCATTCTTGCCATTCTCTCAAAACTCGGTGTAGACTACTCAGTATTTGTGTCAAATTTTCAATTGGTGAGGATCACTACTCGAAATTGGAATATTCCCACTCTTGATGATTTCATTGCATCTCTCACTTATGAGCTTGACAAGTTGATCCAAATGGGGATCATTCAATCTTCCAGAGATCAAGCACTATTTGCAAGAGGACCTAAGGGAGAAAATGATAAAGGAAAGCAAAAGGATGAGTCTCCTATGAAGAAAGAGCAATCAAATGAGCCTTCAAGTTCGAAGACAAGCAAGAGGAATGGAAAAGGAAAGGTCCTATGCTCTTACTGTGGAAGGGGATTTCATTCAGAAAGGTCCTATATGAGAAGACAACTTGATGAAATGGCTCTTCTTTTGAAGAAACATAACATTTATGCACCTGCTAGTGCAAGGAAGGATGAATCTGAAGAAGAAGATGAAGAATACAAAGGAAAGGCCATGCACTGAAGGCTTGTTGCTCATCAGCACATGTCTTCCTCATTGATTCTGGAGCTTCCAATCATATGGCTGCATCCAGAAAATCATTCTCTTCTTTTCATTCCTTTAATGGTCCCAGTATTCAGAAGGGAAATAACAGTAAAGTCCAAACAAAAGGGAAGGGATCTATCATGCTTGAAGATGGAAGATTCAAAGATGTGCTATTTGTTCCCTCCCTAGCTTCAAACTTGTTATCTGTCTACCAAATGACCCATACTGGCTCTCCAAAGTGAGTGATATTTGGTCTTGACTCAGTAGAGATCACATATATCTCTACTAGGAACATCATATAGAAAGGTGTTGCAAATCATGCCTGAAAAGCATATGAGTTCTCACATTTCATGCCTCCTTCAGAACCAGTGCACTCTCAACAGCCACTTGCAAGGGAAGGCAAAATCATTTTATCTGCTTCTTTTGCAGCTTCTACTAGTATTGTAGATCCATCTTTTTCAGTTTATGAGATTGAGATTCAGGGTTATTCATGTAACATTCCCGACCCTCCAACCAGCGAAGAGGACGCTACCATGGCCTTAACCATCTGGGCAACCAGCCCCATGAACATGTGCATTCATAAAAATTGAAATGTTGAAAACAAAATACATTGAATAGAACATATAGAGATACAATTATTTATCATACATAATGGAAGCATCATACATTCATACAAGCATTCAACATGTTCATCGTTATTCATTAAACATAAAATATTATTGCAGAAGTAAATTAGACAAGAATACTTATCTCGTAAAGAACTTGTCCCGCAACCAGCTACATCATTGCAACATTCCACCCAACCATATGCCAGCGTGCTCCTTAATCTCTCAGCAACGCCACCACCCCTGAGTTGGGCATGATTCCCCAAGGAACAAGGAACAATTAGGCTTACACATAGCCAAGGATACACAAAACATAGCCAAGACAACACAGTTGGGTTTATCAGGACATCAAGAGTTGGGAAAGGCTAATTGCTAAGCTGGTGAGCTCATTACAGAGCCAAGAACACCTACACTAGAACTAGCCTGACTTCTAAGACACCCACACACACCCAACACAAGGAATCATTCCCTTCTCTACTACGCAGTCCCTCAGGTCCTGACTTCCCTTCCAATGCTATTCAGGGGTTGTGGAGAAGAAACCCAGCCCTATAGCCCTTTCTGTGTGGATTCTAGACACATTAGGTTTTTCAAGCAACTCAATCCCCCATCCCTGCTCCCAACACAGTGCAAATACCAACCATTACACGCATGCAATTAATCAACAGTTGCAGCTTAAAGAGGGAAACAACTCCTGAGTCATTCTTAGCCCTATCATGGCCAAAAGGAATCCCAGGTGAATTACAATAGTCCCAAAATGTATCAGTAAACATAGCTCATGACATGGGGAAAACAACAGTCCGTCCTGGACCATGAAGTCACTGGGAAAACTTACACAGACCACATTGGGGAAGAAAATACAGTCTCCCAACCTATGCGTGAGGGAAACTTGCACTAGACCCCAAAATACAGAGGGAAAAACATATGCACAAGCCACAAATCGGTAGGGAAAACTTACACATAGTCCCTGAGTGTAAAAATGGCCCTCCACGGGAAAAATCGTGGGTGATAGTGACCGAACAGCTCCCAACTTCCTGCATGAGTAACAACAATGCAGAACCCAGTGCATGGGAGAAGATTCACACCAAATCCCAAATAAAAATTGAAACCCACTTGATTCCTCTGTGTGGAAAAATGTGAATGATAGTGGAGACGGCTCCTCTCTCCTAGCTACGTGAGACAAAAATAGGAACGAAGCCTAGGCGTGGGAACAATCAGACTACCGCCCCTATGTGAGGATGAACATACAAGGCAAATAGTGGCGTAGTGGAGAGGATGGAATGAGGGGCATAGTCATTCTTCTGCCCATTGTGAGGTTCAATCCACTAGTGGAGTGTGCGTGTGGCCAAGGACTGACAGTCCTGTCACACTCCACTCCCAGCCATAACTGCCTCAGCTAACATCAGCAGTTTTCAATGGTGGTAGTTGGGTAACACAAGGGAAGGTGACACATGGCTTTTTCCCCCATTTCCCAAGGTTTGACATCCCCCCCTTATCCTTATGAGAATCATGCCCCTTCTTAATTTAGTTGCCACGAGCATAGCTGGTCGGGGTTCATTTTAATTAAAGATGCATATTTACATGATAACAAAACTTAATATATTCTGTATACCATGATAGACCATCGACAACGATTCCGTTCGTTGAAACATAACACAATTAAATTGATGGCTGGGCTTTTGCCTTTAGCTCCACACCATGATTCATTACAATATATACATCATGTACGTTTAATGCAACGGGTTCAAAACTGGGGTATTACAATTCAGATCTAGATTCAGTCCCTACTTCCAAACTGGAAGCTAGGAAGATGATTGGAAACCCATTTGACACTCAGAAAGGAAAGACCCTTGCGCTATACCATGCAATCTTACCTCCTTTGGAGAGATGCAATAGACTCCATGTAATATGCTAAATGGCAAAGGATCAGTTTCACTACATTCAGAAGAATAGATGTGATCATACACCTCTTCATCTGGCAAGAGACAAAGGTTACATTCATCCTTCCTTCCATCATCAATTTTAGAGAAGAAGGAGAAGTCTACATGCCAGGCCCCAGAATACCTGTGCACATCACACCATGCATGCTACTTCACTACCTCACAGAGATGAAGACTGCAATAACATATTTTCAAGTTTTTCAAACTTGAATCCTGATTCTACCTACTTAGATACAGGGGGGTATTTTTTCCCATGCATTTATTGCCCTAGCTCCTTGTATTAAGCAATTACTTTATTTTACTTGATGTAATGGGTGATCTATGGTATTAGTTACCAGGGCACACAAATTTTCCAAGTTAGCATTCAGGGGGGTTATTAGGATTATTAATCCTCCCTTGTCCAATTTGGTCATATGTCTAAATCAGGAGTCATGTCTAAATCAGGAGTCCATCCAATCTATTTTTAGTCACTATCACCATTGGCTCCACTTGGCCTAATTGGGGCACATGTTTTAGTTACTAAAGTGTGGGGAACACTAATTGAGGCCTAATGCCACTGGTTGTGCTTGCATGCATTAATTTAGGAGCCTCCTAGACCAATCCCTACAATTTAGGAGCCATTGGGAGTGCTGATACCAACTAAGGTCAGTTGAGTTGAGTTGGTGGCTAGTCAAGCTAAGTTAGGAGTCAGTTACATTCAGTTCTAGTCCTCTACATTCAGTTAGCACTAGGTTTGCATGGCTGCATGCCGGAGAGGCGCATTTCTCACCAACCTCAGTAAGTTAGCCTTAGTCAACACTGAATTAGACACTTGATGAACTTCGGTGATGATTTGGACAAGGTCAGTTAACCATTGAGTCCTCCTATAATGATTTAGACAAGGTCTTAGTTACCTACAATCAAGTAGAGTGGAATCAATTTGAATTTCCTCATGTGGATTCGAATTGCTTGTGGCTATTTATCCATTGTACTTCATTGTAATTATTATCTAAATACTCTTTGATTAATGAAAAGCATTCACAGTTGCAAGCCATTTTTGCACCGTTTCATTCTTCAATAACTGAGTAAATTGTGTGATCTATTTTTGCACCTCCGTGGAAATCATTCAGCACAACCTCATGCTCATCATGGTTTAAACAATGACATAAAATGGAATCTACCCCACGGCAGTACAAAGTGTTATCCACTATAAGGTAGTTCTTAGCTACATGACATAATCGTTGTTGCTCATACCGTGAAAGGTGAGTAGGTACCTTCAATGTTTGGAAATACACAATGATATCCCTATACCATGGGTCCAAAGTTGAGATAAGGAAAATATGCTCATCGACAAATGTATCCTCATAAACCTCTTCCTCCTCGAAACTTGGAAAATCAGATATGAGCTCCGCAAAGATCAATGATTTCTTCGATTTCGTCGAAACAAATTCGAGATCGAACTCTTGCAAAATAACAATCCATTTATTGTGTTTTCCTGCAATCATCCTTCTAGTGAGGACGAACTGAAATGGATTGATATGAGCTACCACCAAGGTTTGGTGAAGGAGAGTGTAATGTCTCAATCTATGAACCGCATGAACGGTGGCAAAGGCAATTTTCTCCACATGAGAATAATGGATTTCCATATCAATAAGGTTTTAGCTCAAATAATATATGACACGCTCGTGGAGTTGCTCATCCTCCTAAACCAAAACCATACCAATCGTCTCCATGGACGCAACCACATAAATCAAGAAACCATGGCTATAGTTGGGTGGACTAAGCACGGGGGTCGATGCTAAGGCTCGCTTAAGAGAATCAAAGGACTCCTGGGATCACTCATCCCAGCAAAAAGTAGTGTCCTTCTTCAAAAGACACATAAAGCCTTTAGTCAAATTGGCAAAATTAACTATGAATCTCCACAAGAAATTTGGCATGCCTTGCAAACACTGAAGATGTCTAATATTACGTGAGGGAGACAATTGAAGTATTGCCTCAACCTTTAAGGGATCGACTCTTATAACCTCCTTGGATACGATGAACCCTAGCAAGAGACCAATAGTCACGTAAAATATGCACTTATGAGGATTTGACCTAACCTGGTAATGGCGAAATCTTTTGAATACTAATCTCAAATGGTATGGATGACTCACTCTCAAATGAGAATGAGCAGCAGGGTCATCCAAACACACTTCAATAATCATTTTGAGATCATGAAAAATTAAGGTCATAGCCTATTGAAATGCAGCTTCGGCATTTTTAATATCGAAAGGAATCTTTTGATATGCAAAAGTACCCCAAGGACAAATAAATGCAGTCTTATGTTAATCCTCAGGTTTGATCTGAATCTGATTATATCTGGAAAAACTATCCATGAAGGAGAATACCTCGCTTCTTGCACACATCAAAAATCTGATTAATAAATGGTGTGGGAAAATTATCCTTATGACAAGCACGATTTAAATCACAGAAATCAGTGCATATACAGATCGCTCCATGCTTCTTATCAACTGGAATGGGATTTGAAAACCACTCCGTTAGAGGAACAAGATAGATAAAGTTGGATTTTAACAACTTCTCTATCTCAGCCTTAATAGCGGGTGCTTTTCTAGGATTCACCACATGCAAACATTGTTGAACTGACTTCGCATTCAGATAGGTCTTAATCTCATGTTAGACAATACGAGGGTCAATACCTAGCATTTCTTTGTATGACCAAGCAAAGTTGTCACGAAACTCTTTAAATAGCTCGGTATACTCCTTGATCTCATGAGGGGAACAATCTGCCCCAGTGTAGACATTCTCAACTTTTCTAGGATCATGATAAATATTGATAGGAATAGTAGGGGATAAATTCGCCATGTTCCCATCAGCCATCTAACCAGGAGAGCTCAATGGAACCACAGGACTACCAATCTTCTCACTAAGAATCTCCCTAAAGTCATCACACTTCATATGGTCAAGCTCGGGAATAAAATATGATCGATGATGTAACTCTTGACAAGGTGGCTCAACCCTAGATATGGCCTCGATAATGGCTTCATTCGATGGAAAAACATTGTCGAGGTAATCATGTGCATGAGAGGACTCAATTGCCCATGCAGAAAACACATACGAGTTCTCCTCCTCCGTCTGTGAAGAGGAAGGACTAGGCTCTGTGACACAATCAATATTTTCTTGATATGCTATCACCGTTGTAGGCAACGACACATCCATTTTGATAGGTCCATTCGAAGGACTCGATGAAGAAAGAATCCAAGGATCTTCCATATGGGTAGTGTGAAAAGACACCGAATTCAACGAAAATGAAGCCCCACCAAAACTAGATCTGATCATAAGAACAGGCGGAGGACAGCTAAAGGTTCCCATAAGAGATGGATACATACCCACACCCACACACCCAGTTGCTGGCTAAGAATGATCAATAATTGGGATAGAAGCTCACGATGATGCACTAACACTCAGATTACAGAAGGACGTCTAATCAATCGTAATGATCTTCCCATTAAATGGAAAGCATACCACTCAAAAGAGAGAAGAAGCTATGGCTTGCATACTATACATCAAATTCCGGCCCAACAAAAGATTGTAATCAAGGGGCACATCAATGACCTCGACCTCGATCGCGATGATTTTCCCTCCCAATTGGACCTTAAGAGAAGGAAGAATCTCGTGCAGCCGAAATGATCTACCATCAAAAGCAGTGAACATAGTAGCAGGTTGAGACAAATCGGGAGAACCCAAACCCTTCCAACATGAAAAAGACATCACGAAAGTAGCAGCGCTTTCATCAATCACAGTGCGTTTGATGGTCATATTAAGACACTCTACATGAATCAAAAGATACATGTAGTAAGGAAAGCAAGGCTATAGTCCCATGGTTTCAAATTTGATAATAGAAGAAGAGTTATCATCATTAACCCCAAGAGCAGAAAGCAAGGCTTTCCTTTGTGGAGGAAAACTCAGAAGTACTTCAAGCGCAGACATTGCACAAGGAGTTTGGTCCAAATCCTCGACAACGAAATAGTTCTAGGCATCTTGGGCATTAGGATTGTGCTCTGAACGCTTTAGGACTCCCTTAGGAACGTGAGGTGCAACTTCAGGTTTATTCGTAGGGTTTTTGATACCCAAAGGGCTCTCAGGTGGAGCAGGTTCTTTTCCAAGGTCCAGTTGTGATGAACCGTAATCCTTTGCATGAGTCACAACCTTAGTAGCATGCACCATGTTGATGCAACCATGACCAGTAGTGGCCTCTGGCGGATTTTGATCTCCACCCAATGCACAATGAGGATCAATGGTCCTCGAGTTCATATTTTAATTGTTGGGTAAAGGATTAGTTAGCACGGATGTTCCCTATGCTATGAATCTCGAGGCATATTCCATATGAGGGCACAAGTGAGTGAGGTGGTCCTCCTTACAAAACTTGCAAGGAAACTTTACCATGCGTTTAGACTGCTTTCCCCCCTAGCATTACGAGCGTTCTTGTCATTATAATTATCATTTTCGTTCTTGTTCCCACCCTTACGATTATTTTTCCCTTTTTTCTTATTCCTTCTAGGCTGTTGGTTGCCCTTCTGGTCTGACGAGTGCATGAAAAAGTACACTCGCCATGTGGGTGGGTTGAGACAAAGTCGTGGCTTGTGCCTACATGGATTGATTAATAGACAATTGGCTCACTTGTTTCATAACCAAATCGGTAGGTTTTTTACTTGTACAACCCACAATGCCATCGGCATGTGGTCCATGCTTGATCTTCGGATCGAAACTAGATCGCAGAGCATTAGGTATAATCTCATACAAAAGTACGGATTGAGCGTAGATTAAATCCAACTCTTATGCCCTAAATATTGCTTGTTCCTTGTTTTGGACTCTGGATGTAAGGTAACAATGACTTGAGGAACCACTCAAGGATAAATTTCGGTGGTATAAAGGCTTTAATCAAATGCTTCCATCTATGCCAGTCTTGGATATGATCCAAGATATGTGTGGCCTTTTCTTGTTGAAATGTCAACAAGAGTTCTGTACCAACGTCGTAATGCATGGGTAGCTGAAAGTGATTTAGGAAATTCATGGCAAGGTCATCGAATAAAATGAATGCCCCTATTGGTAACTCTATATACCATTTCATTGCAGGGCTAGTGAGGGTGCGTTGAAATAGATTTAAACGGATTGAATCGACATGTAAGGAATTGGAAGAACATCAAAGGTGAAAAGTAGTGACATGCTCACTAGAATCTTCCCAGCTTTTCCTTGAACTTGAGAATGTCCGAAGGAAGCTTGTTAGGGACGGTAAGCCAAGCCAGGTCATGAGATACCAGATCGTTCATAAGTCTCAATAAGTCAGGTAAGTTCAACGTTGCGAGGAAAGGGGGCCTAGGTTGAGCCAGTCTATGCCACACTCCCTGATAGTTTTGGTTCATGTAAGGCTAATTGCTATAAATACCATGGCCTTGGCCATAATATCCTCCTCCCATTTGACCCATATAGGGATGCATGGAAGCATTATGATGTGGTGTACCTTGACTATGCGGTGCTACAAAGCCATAATTGGAAGAGTAAGTAGGTTGTTGATACCCATACCAATAGGTTTGATAGTTCTGTCCATATTGCGGTCCATAAGACTATCCATGAGAAGCTCCATAAGGTGTCCCATGAGAAGCTCCATAGTTATGGATATGGGGAACTCCTTGAGATGGACCATTAGATGATCTAGAAATAGGAATATGACCTCCCGAAACAACGGGAGGTACTTGACTTTGAGATACTACCGTGCGAGTAGTCCCAGTACGACCATGGCTAGTAGCGATATTTCAGCCCGAAGGACCATGTGAATGAGGGGGAGGAAGGGTTGTCAAAAATGCATTCGAAGGAGTATGGTTTGAGGATGAAGGGACATGTGAAGGGATGTAAGTGGTGTTCCCTATGGTCACTAACACTGAGCACTAACATTGAGGACAGACATGTGAGGTAGCTTCAGTTCTGGTGTCCGCATATGAGTACTAACACTGAGCACTAACACTGAGGACGGACATGTGAGGTAGCTTCCACCACTGGGATGGAAGTTGCAATGTGACTAGTGCTCCCAAATCTCTCCGCATGGGAAGGAATAAGAGTGCCACTAGGCATAGTGCTAGGTTCAACTTCTGACTCGACATGATGTGGCGGATCGGGTGCAAGGATATCAGACATGCCATAACAAACCTGACTAGTGCTTGTGGGTTCATAATGAGTCTCATCGCCTGGTAACCAATACCAACGACCTGTGAATGAGGGATCATAGCCAGAATGTGAAGGTATTTTTGGTGAAGGATCATATACAGGAGTAGAGTCTACATCCCCAACCTCCTGAGGTGGAGTGGACATCTCAGGAATCTCATCCTCGTGATCTCCCATATTGTGTGAATCAAAGTGAGAAGTAGTCTGCCTGGACTATCTATTTCTCTCTCCCAAAGGAGGAGACATGGAAGGCGGAAGTCCTGCTAAAAGATGAGAACGATGAAGTGCCGGTCCCAAATCCACAATGACTCAAAAAATGAAAAATACTCAATCTAATTACGCAAACCCTAGGCAAACTAGCGTGCACAGAGCATACACCTATAAAACGTAAAGCCAAATCGCAAGAAAACAAGGGTACGATATGTGAGCTCCCGAATGAAGCAGGTATGTCTTGCCTAGGAGAGGCTTGAGACTCCCATACACAATAAGCATAGGTTCGTAACCAATTATAGTGGCCCTCAGCTTCAACGCATATAGCGACTGTGGTGTCCAACCCCTACCTAGCCAGGAAACCTGCAGAATAACCTCTGCGAAGCACCCCCTCGATAACCTAGGCAAGGCAGCTAATGTCACCTCAATATAATCAATGCTCAGCCAAACAATAACAGGTGGGATCGATCGTATGGGCAGGGTAATAAAGCTTGAAACTCTCGAAAGAGCCCCCAGATACGAATACAATCCTGGAAATATCTCCGGTGCTACTCAGTTACAACAAGGGGTCGTCCCAATCATAACTGCTCACATTGCCTTGTGCTTCACTCCCTTGTAAGAAGAGGATCCTGAGAAACACTAATTATATAAAGGAATTTCACACTCTCACCTAGACAAACACATAATTTTTTCATTTAGTGGTCTTGGAGAATTTACTCATAATGAACTATTCCAAGACCCTAAAACCTAATCTTGTTGGTGCACCCTATAAAATAAAAGAGTGTAATTCATTTTATTATGCATTGATTTTAATTGGCTTATTACTCAAAAGGGAAAATGGTCGTGCAACTAATGATGTTATGGTGCAACAAGAAGTAAAATGCACACCAAACAATCAATGCAAATGCACTGTGTCAAATAAAAAATGAGGTATGCTACTACGTGAAGTGTAAAATTTTCCTTCAAATGAATATGCAATCATTCTTATATGAAAATATGACTAATACTCTCCAAGCAAACCTAATCATAAGTACGATGCAAATGCAAAAATGCAAGCAATGCATAATGATGCGAAAAGTAAATGTTTTTGTATTTTTTGAATAAAACTGAGATAAAAAAGCAAAAGCATGACTCTACAACCCTTAGACTCTGTAAGCACTATTAGACAACACCCAAGAAAAGCACTAAGGTAAAAGATATCTAATGCACTAATCCCAAAACAAAAAATAGAAAATGAAATGACAAGAACATTTTTCAAAAATTTAAACTAAAAAGCGTCTCTGGTAAAAAACAGAGGTTTATACAGACTCTAGAAGCATCCAAGAAGACTCAAAAATCATCCAAACTCACCCAGCAACACTTAATCTTCCCCCAAAAGGAAAAACTCGGGGCATATGGGACTGTTTGCAGAAAATCCATGTATATACATGGCTATTCCAGGAAAACCCGCATGTACACGCGACTGTGAAGGAAAAACTCATGTAAAGGAAGAAAAGAGATAAAAAAGAAGGTAAACAGACAAACTAAGACAAAATTTACTCCTATCAAACACTACTAGGAAAACATGCCCCCAGACCCGACTCAGAAACAGAGAAATTAGAGCGATTCAAGAACATTGAATGCCGATAAAACCCCCAAAGGAAATGACTAGGAACTCCCCCGTATGGTTGCCAATTCTATTACGGATAAAAATTCCTATGGCTTGGGGTACCACAACACACAGAGTAATCGCAGAAATCAATCCCTTCCCAATATGCAAGAGAAATAAAATGTCTAACACTAAAGGATCTCGAAACATACCTTATTCCAGATGGTTGATGTAGATCCCTATTGAGCTTTTCCAATCTCTCTTGTGTTAGCAATTTGCTCTCTCAACAATCAACAAATAAGACAAGCATGGTATATAATGGTGTTAGACCTACTCTAGCGTATATAATAAATAACATATAAGCAATTAAAAGAATCCATGGATTCAATATCATTTAAATGCACATTATTGGACAGGAAAAGATATTTCTATTACTATAAATCAGAGATTACAAGAATGACAACCTTTTTCGGCACGTCTGTGAACCGGAGAAACTAAGTCCTCCACCTGGGGCTCCACCACTTCAATCCTCCATCTCTTGATAGTAAGTTCACAAGCAAAGGCAAGCTTGGGAAGAACACAAAGTGCTCCAAGGGACAAAGGGATGCAGAATCAAGTATAAGCTTCGGCAATAATGGACTATAGTTTTCTTGCTCTTCAATTCCTCCCCTTTCCAATGTATCCAAAGGGTTCCTTATATAGTGCTTCAATGGGCTAATGGAAGGTGGAATCCGAGCGATCTCAAGGCATATGGAAGGCTAAGAGACAAGTGACTCGGCTCCACATCAAGGAAAACTCCAAAACTATTTGGCCTTTTGTACACATCCTGATGTACGCGGGTTTAAGGGTCGTATCCGCATATATATGCAAGAATAGGTTTAAAAGTCATGTATGGCATATAACAGGTGTTTTTAGGGATGATCTTGGAAACATCAAAGGTACAAAAATGGTCCATGGGGTCCAAAGAGTTTGCAGAGGGATAGGGAAGGCCATAAATGTGTGATCTACCATGTGTGGTAAAATCAGCTGTAACAAGGGGTACTGCCCCAATACTCAAGCCTGAGACATCCTTGGTGGTTGAGTGCCTACGTTTGAACCATTAGGAAGCCAATTTAAATCAGGGTCCATATTCATCTCTAGTTACTACTACAACCACCATTGCTTGTATTTATTTGTTAATTTGTAACAAATAATGGTAATATGATAAACTTAAAATAAAATGTTATTCAGGCTTGTATAATTTATTTGCTAATTTTTTAACTAACAATGACAATATGATAAGTAAAATAAAATATTATTCTTGAGATTGAATTTATTTGTATTTATTCTTGAGCTTGTATTTATTTTTGAGTTTGTATTTATTTACTGCTAGATCTTGGTTAGCCATCACATGATCATTGAAGCATAATTGGGAGCTTCAATGACATTGGAATGGCTGCTAATTGTTTAAGAGGGTTGGATGATGCCACTCAAGAAGAGTTTGGGAACCCGACCCCTAATCGGACAATCAGAGAGCATGATAGTAACATAATCAAGTTGTACTTTGAACAACAATCAATGATTACACAAGCTCAAATCCTACATGGATTGATAAAACACAAAAAATTGAAACGTACCAGAAAGTTGTGGTTTAAGGCAGGGTTGGGCGTGGCTTGTGCAGTAGCTCAATCGAGGTTGCAACAACTTGGTCAAGGTCTCTATCAACCAGCTCGATCAAGGGTTACTGTGTGGAGAAAATGGAAAATGTTCGAAGAAGATGGAAAATGGTCGCAGCTGCCCACAGCCTTTTTATAAAAAAAATTTAACAGGAACCTCGATCGAGGTTTGGAGCTTGATAGAGGTAAGTAGCTCGATCAAGCTTGCAAGACCTCGATCGAGGGTTGATCAAAAGATTGATAAAGGGTTTCACAAAACCTCGATTGAGTGCTTATTAAACCCTTGATTGAGGTATCAATACCTTGATCGAGGGTGTTCTTTTTGTTTTTTTCTGAAATTGCTTTGCCAAAAATTGTAACCCACCACCATGGATGCACCTTGGTATAATTTTTAGGGCCTTTCCTTCTTATTGTGACATTTTGATGGCTGATATAATTCATCGGGATCTTTTGGGGCAGGGAGGAAGGCCGATTTACATAAGTGAAAAAGGGTGTTACCTGAATATCACCCAAACAATATACACTCACATCCTCCTGGAATCCTTTAACTTCAACAACTCTTGCTTCTGATGCAATCATTTCTTGACCCAAGGAACCAAATTCCTTTACAGAAGGGGATGACCCTCCCTGCAATTTCAGGGAAGGAAACCCTAATTTTGAAATAGGGCTTAACAGATTACCCTCTAGGGTTTCTAATTCTTGACAAGAACTCTCCCCCAAGCCCTTCCCATAGGTTTCTCGAAGAACCCTCTGTACACTTTCTTATTGAAAAAACACATTTTTAAACTGAATTAATGAATCTGAGTTTGAAAGTTGTAAGATATTCACAAGGAACAAGAGTTTCAACAAGAGCCTTACCTTAAGAGCAACTGACTTCAGCTCCTTTGTCTCCAAAAAACCTGTCTTTGGCTCCTTTATTTGAAAACAAACTAGACCTATTCCGTTAAGCCATGGGGGCATCACCTAGGGACCAATATGATATCACATTCGTTCATATTGGGGGTTAAAAATTAAAAAAATTTAAACCAATATATTGGTGGTATATTAAGGGTAAAAAGGGTTTTTTTATTTACTAGATAAATATCCAATATGATGGGGCATATTTTATTGCAAAGGGTTTCCCACGCCTCTAACATAAGCCTATGTGATGTTGCATAGGGATTTTCTCCAGCCTGCATGATGCTACATACCATAAGGATGCGTTATGCTGCATAGGGTTTTTCTCCAGCCGGCATGATGCTGCATAGGGTTTTTCTCCATTGTTTTTACTCCATAGGGTTTTCTCCATCATTTTTTCTGGATTTGGAGGGCAGTTTCTATGGTGCATAACAGTGTTGGAGGAGGGCATTTTCTTTGGTGCATAACGTTTTTTCCATCATTTTCTGGATTTGGTCATGGGTTTGTGGTGGGTTTGCAGTGTTAGCTTGTTCCATGGAAGAAATTTCGTAAAATTCATTTGCATTAATAACAGTAAATTGTCTTCAAGATGGAAGAGAATGCAACTTTCCAGCTGAGGATCTTGCAAATACATGCATGTGAGAATGCTCGGATCTATTGTGATCAAGGTTGTTGAAAACATTGTACCAGTAGAGAATGTCGTTCCTATATTGAAAGAAGAGGACATAAATATAGAAAGCATATTTTAGAGCAGATTAGATAGAATCTATGTCAACGATGTGGAAGAGATGCCTTCCAAGGAATATGAAAGGAGATTGAGAAACAGTAATTTCAATAAAGGAAAAGTACCCTGGAACAAAGGCAGAAAGCATAGCCCAGGTAAATTCCTTCACGGAGCATCCATATTACAGGATACATGTGTATTTATATGTATGTTTGAGTAATTATTGCATGTGTATGTATATGTATGTTTGAGTAATTATTGTTGAAGGGTGATCAATGTTGTTGGGCATTTGGCTAGTTCAGTTTTGTGTAAGGTTTACCCTCTAAAAAATTTGTAAATTGTTTAATTATTTATGCTACTAGAATTATGTGTTATGCCTATGCCATGAGAACTACTTCTTTTATTCTGTTAACATTGAAAATAGAGAAAGTACTTAATCATATTTTCAAGCCGCTTTGCAAGCCACAGTGGTATGGAAGGTACATATGAGATATAGAGATAGCAATGACTTTATAACATCTAATATACAGAGGATTGACATGTCTATAGGACTATAAAATCATATTACTGTTATACTTGAATCTAATGTATTGAGCTATTTCTATACATAAAGTTGGTGAAATCAAATTAGAAGATGAACTGAGATCATAGTAATTCAAGAGAGCACCCATTTGCATAACAAATTTGCTATTGAGCCTGATATTTGGGAATAGTTTGAATCAAATGCTAATATAGGTTTGTGTTTTTCTCACACGAGGGTTTTAGATCACTAAAAAGGTTTCATGGTGGTTTAAGGTCTAAGAGAGTGTGTTTGACTTCTCTAGGTAGACAGTACTGACTATTTGTTGGCATCTAGTTATATCTGGATATAAACACTGTTAATCCATTAAGTTATATATGGATATAAACACTATGTTATTGCACAATATTAATGGTTGTTATTGTAATATAGAAACTCTTCCATTGATTCGGGAGAGGACTAAACAGGTAATGCAAGACCCCAAGGTGATGTCATGTAAGAAATGAAATTTATTTTAGAGATCAATGTAGTCAAGTATCCCCACTTTAATGTCCATAGAATTGTGTTGCTTTGTCAATTTCAATGCAGTGAATCTTCTCCTTTAATTTGGTGTTATTTGGATTTCCAGGTTAGAAATAAACTTTTAAACTTTGGTCATCCTCAGAGGTAAGCTAGTTGTTTATGTTTGATAGCATAGTGCCTTCTACAACACATTTATTGTTGAGTTCAACGCCGTATTAGATAATACATGGTTCCATAGGGTGCATAATCTGTCCTAATACACTAGATTCATTTTGATTGCTAAATTTTTTGGTATCTGGGCATTTTGATTTTTGCATTAGTATGTTTTGTCCTTGAAGGCCCAGCTTGATTTTTTTGTTGTTCATCTTCTGATCTGGTATTTTTATGGCATTCTAGATTCCCTTGGAGGAAAATGTTCCTTATGGGGGATTTCTTCATTTCCTTTTCAAGATCTGGTTCTTCGAATTTGCATGACACACCTACTTGAAATGATCATACTCTTGACAAAAATTGCACCAAAAGGAATATTTTCATAATTGATATTTTTCTCATAGACCAAAGATCCTAGCCTTAGAGTTACTTCGTTTGGTAATGGTTTGCTCAGATCGATATTTTCGTAGACTCTGGCATAGGTCGCCCAGCTTTCTTTTCCTTGTTAGTTTTTCCATTCTCACATAGGGGCCAAGAGAACCTCCTATAGCCTTGGAAGGATACTCATTTGCATTGCGAGGATTGAGCAGTTGTGTAGCAAAATCTGAGATTTTTGGAAATAATTATTAATAAATATTCTTTAATACTTCGAATCATTATATCTACCATAGCAGAAATTGGATGATAATAAATTCTTCCCTTGGATCAAAACCGCGGGCCCAAGACTCCATGATCAGGCCAACTCTGCTCATGAGCCATAGTCCACATTCCAAAACAACATCCCTGTCCTCTGTCAAGTGAAGACAACCAAATCAGGAAGTAGCCTCTCTCTACAAAGATAACTCATAATCCCCTTTCAAATCCTAGTTGTTGCTAATCCAACTGGTCAAAGTCTATTATGAGGGATGGATGCCATTAAATTTGCATATGAAATGCTCTACCATAAGCCTTACAATATCTTCAGCTACCTCTGATGGATTAATTGTGATGCTTGGATTTGGATAGCTCTCCCAATTTTTTGTAGGGTGAGGCAAACATTGGTTTTTGAGTTCCTCCTGTTGATATCTCAAGAGTAAAAACCTCATCCATTGAAGGTCGATTGCCAGGATTTATAAACATTTTTATGTAAGAGAATGGGTTTGTAAGAGGGAGTGTTCTACCCCTATTTCTTCCCTTCACCCCTCGATTTGGTTACCATCAAAGGTCAAAGGATGGTTGAATTGTAACCTTGAACCCTAGCTCATCAATTTATCATCCAAATGATCAAGTATCATGAAAGGTAAGTTTTTTGAGTGCCTTTATTGAAATGCTACTTTTAATGATCTTTGTTTTAGTTAGTATAATGTTTCCCTTCTGATTTTTCTGTTTTAGTCAAGAACAAGTTCCATTTATTTGTTTTATTTTCTTTGAATCGCTTTTGATTTTGAATACATACACAACATAATGCAAGAGAAATTAATTTACTCTTACCATCACTGATTGGACTTAGTAGTTAAGTTCTCTCAAATGACGTGTTTTTGAAGAGATTGCCACAATTGAAGTGTACCAGTGGTACTGATTCTAACTTCACCATTAATTTCATTGTGGGTTTTTTGAACATTATAGGAACATTGAAGGTGATTGGAATCCTGCAAAATTTAAACTCTCCAATCCCCTTCATAATGGGAAAAGAAGAAACTCAATTGATTTCATATTTTTCATGTCTATAGTTTTCCCTCATATTTGGTTATGTTATGTTCTTAAGATCTATTTTATTTTATTTGTAGCCTACAGAGGTCTTCAACTTCACTCAAGATGACCTGTTAATAGAGGATATCATGGTACTAGATACCCGCAGTGAGGTTTCCATTTGGATTGGTCAGCATGCAAATTCCAAACTGAAGCAACAAAGTTTTGACATTAGACATGTTAGAGTATGTTTTGATTCTTTAGAAGTAAATTCGGTTTTGAAAGTCATGAATTCCTAATTGAAAAATGGAAAATTAGACATTGTCTCAAACACAGTAAATAAAAGGGCTATTTTGGGTTACGAGATCCATAGAGTCAAGCCAACTTCATACCCAATACCATCTGCCCCATTTCATGAATGGATGTGTTCGATAAAATTTGAGCATGCACATCCCTGTGGCATCATTTAGTTTCTGTTACTTAAATATAATTAAAGGATTGTACATTGTATTGCAAAAATACATAGAGTGTGCATCACTATTTGATGGGTTGTCTCTAGATACTCCACTTTACATAGTCACTGAAGGAAATGAACCCTCTTTCTTCACAAGATATTTTGCATGGGATGCTTCCAATGCTAGGGTAAGTTCTATTTGAAAAGAGCTATGCTCTATTATTTAAGTATTGAAACTTTAGTTGAACTTAGTTCCATACTCATAAAATGGTAACAAATTATTATACTGACAAAAGGAATAATCTACTTTACAAGCAGCGTTGCTAGACACCAGAAACTTCATTGAGTTTCAGAAAATTTGCTTAGCGTATAGTGCTCAATAAGAAATCTTTACTGTTAATGATTTCTCATGAGCCTTTTTTACATGCTTTTGGATATAGAGAATTGTCAGTAGAAACACATAGATTATTTTGAAGAAATGTTTGATTCCTTTGGCATGTGTTTTCAGCATGCTGCAGCTCCAGGGGAATTCATTTGAAAAGAAACTTGTGATTCACCAAGGAAATCCTATTGTAGCTATTGATTTCAGAACTGTAACAATGTTTCTAATTTTCTCATGTTTTGTCTAATGAAGGTTATTAAGGGTAATACATCCTCTATCTCTGTGCAAAAACTAAAAGGCAGAGTGTATAATACTTCGCACTTGAGACTTCAGATCTCTTTCCTTAAATTAATTACAGGTTATACCTCTTAACTATTGTTTAGCTAGGTCTTCTTGGCTTTAGCATTTCCTTCAGGCTTCTCTATCTTGCTTGTTACATCCTGTTTTTATATTTTTCTTAATTTATCATTAAATTTCTTTCTTGCAGTGAGGATACAAGGATGAAGATTGGAGTATCAATGAGAAAGTTTTTGAAGAATGACGTAAGAGGAAGAAACTGTAAGAAATGTGTTTTCTTCAGTGGGAAGACAATATTGCAGAAGCTGCTAGAATAGGTGTTAATGGTGAGGATGAACTACAATGGGATGCTTATGCAATCCTAAAAGAAAAGATGTATTAAGACTGGTTGCATGCTGTTGAAATGGAAAAGGCAACAGGCAAGCAGAAGTGAAAAGACAAAAGGGCTCCTAAATCAGTTGAGCAAAAGAAGAAGATATCAAAGGTAGTCAGAGCCAAATGGGAAGATGTTGTAAGGGCATCATTGAATTCTTAAGAGGCATGTTGATATGTCTCTTTTTTAATGAAAGGATTCCCCACTTTGCATACTCTAGCAGGAATTCCCAAAGTATTTCAATGATTTAGTGCATTCTAATTTTTCTCTATGTACTTCCAGGATCACTAGCAGAGTGTGTGATCTGGAATGAAAAATATATATAGAAGCAGACCATACTGATCTATCATAAGAGTTTTCAGGTAACGATATGTAAATGAAAATAGATTATCAATATTGTCTATCAGAAGATTTGTATCACGCCTGTTTGTCTGTGTTTGAAGTTTCAACCACGCTATCTCCAATTATGCTAATGTTTCTCTCTACACGAATAATAGGTGTTTGGTATAGTTACAAGTCTAGACGAGCTTGAATCTCCAAAGCTTCATATATTCAAGGCAGTTTTCTATGACATTCTATTATCACTTCGTATATTTTGTAAGCAAGTAACTACCGTGATATAAGCATCTCGATAAGTAGTGATTACTAACAATACTATAAAGAAGAGTAATATATATGGTATATATCTCCAAGATGATAATTAGGGATAATACGTTACACCTATGTAATGAGATAGGAGCTTAGAGAGATTACAGTATAAGTGTAAAGCTCATGTTA
>LPNX010926315.1:80690-141814 GCA_001517045.1 Pseudotsuga menziesii | reverse complement strand
TTTATTAGGATAGTACAATGGCTAGTAAGTAGTAATGAATAATGATTACTTGTACCTAATGAGTACTATTACCATATATTAATAAGCTCATATTACTAAGATAGCTTGTGATTCAATATTGGCATGTTACCTGTTAAATATGTGTTATAAATACGTACATACTAATACATAATCAATTACAACCATTACTCTGGTGAGATAAGCACTTGGTCAGCTTATTCATACTAATTATGTAGAACACATGGACCCTGTGTAGTTGATATAACATTAGTATCAGTCAATGGTATTGGTTCTATCCATCCTACGAATCACTGTGTAAAAGCCATTGTAGAGAGGTCATGTATAAATAAGCATCCTTATATTACAAGCTCAATTGATTACTATATATGGCTGGAATAGTTCATATAAGCCATAACAAGGTAAGTTGTATAACTAGTATTCCCATAATCAGGAAGTATAAGCTATTCACAACTGGGAACAAGCATTAGCCTAATATAGTGGTATGATTTATTGGAACACTTAACAGTATAGCTATATCTAATATGACCCATGATATAGAGCTAACAAGGTGTAAGCATAAGGTTATAGATTATGATTTATTAAGTGATTATAGTACTACTTAGCTTCATTAATTGCCTACTTTATCATATTGGGTCCTCTATTTCACGTATGATATTTTCTTACTATGTAGGATGGAACATTAACAAAGTTTGTTCGAAAGCATTATGAATCCTTTGATTCAAAATTAGGAGTATCAATTGAGGTGACTACAACCCATTTCATATTTATGTTGTTCTTTTTAAGTGTTTTCTAAATCATGTCTACATCATTAGGAGATACATAGAACATATTAGAAAAAATTGGACTACCATGTTGTACCCAACTTGGTGCCAAAATCGGGCTGAGTCAATTTATACTCCTGTGAGACTAGTTTTGAAAGTTTCATTGCCTACAAGAATTTTGGAATTTTGGCCTACACCCTTGTAAAGAGGAAGTATGACAATATAGATTTAATTTGTGCAACTTAGCTTCTAATGATTGTAGAGTCAATATAGAACAATGACTTGGTAGACTATTATATTGATATCATGCCACTAGCCTTTGGAGGTTTCCAAGTTGTCTATATTGCTTTCCCTAATGGTGCAGCACTATGGAGGCAATGCATGACGATACATCATATGTAGTTTTAGTACACACATAATAGTATACTAATAGATACAAACAAGTGTTGCCTTTTTGTGTTTGGGAAAATAGGAGCTCCAACAGCTGTTCTTAGTTTAGTTGGTTTACTTATATAAAGCCTTCACTTATTTATAATGCAGTTTGATTTTACACAGTTGAAAACTACATTTTCAACCAATTTTTCTTTTACACTAAGATATTTACAATGCAATCACACTGTATTGATAGTTTCCAATAAGATCAAGGTAACAAGTTCTTAAGTTGTACGATGCATACATTTTGATTTTGCACCTGAACTTTACATTTTCACCTTCTTTTTCTTTTGCACACATGGATCAACCTCAAATAGTGCCACTTTGAGGGATAACATTAAAATCGAAGAGATAAAGTTCTCAAAATCATAGGCTGCCCTCTATCTATGGTATCAAATAAAATACACTGCAATATTCCTAGACATAGGATATTGATAATCATGAACTGAACACAGACATTTGATGTTCCATTCTTTCTTTTGCATTGGATGGCAAAGGATAATTTTTACTCAAGATAAAGACATGAATGGGATAATGTAAAATGTTTGGAAACTATTTTTCTTTGGTCTTCGATTGCCCTTTAGACTCAATTGTCTTTCCTCTGAGTTGGGAGTTTAAGCATCTGATGGTTAGTTGAGTTTTACTTGTACAATGTTCGTTGGATGCTCAAGATTTAATTAATATTGAATAGAATTTTTTAGATGCAACATATTTCAATGTAAATCATATCCTTAATATTTCACATTCCCCTCAAAAATAACAATCCTTAATAATTTCATATGTTGGATTGTTAATGAATATCAGCATCTGTGTGGGTTTGAGAGCTTGAGAATATCTATGGGATGAAGATTTCTGACATGTAATAACTAAAATGGTTAGTTGAGTCAAACACCATATATATTGATAGAAAAGGAACATGAAAGTAATGATAAATTACAAACATGGTAATGAGGGATTCACCTAGGAGTTAAAGTGCTTCATTCTACCAGAGAGATCATAATTCTTCTCTGTGCTCTTGTATTCATGCTGTGTAATTTTTTTCTGTTGGCCAAAAATGTATGTGTTGGGGGGGATTCATTTAGTTGGATTAGGTGTTGTGATTTTTTTTAATAACAACAGTAAGGTACTCATTAATGTTGTGGTAACTCTTGTTGAAGATGTAGTACCATGATGGACCAATGGAGGATGTAGCATGGCATGCAGTTCGTGACCATCTCTTTGGGTTTGTAGGGGATGACCATCATTTGCTTCTATGGGATATCAGGAAGACTCTGAGAAGCTTGGTTGAAGCTCACCAAGTCGAGGTAATAGTCTCTGAACTATCTGAATTGTTTTTGGTGGAAAATTTAACCCAAAAAAACTCGTTTAACACATTTCAATATCAAAAGTTTATCCTTCCGTCTACAGATATCATCTTTTGAGTATTGCTTCCCTGTTTAGTACATTCAAAACTCTCCTGATTTCCTATTAGAGGTCAAAATATTATCACCTATAGTAAGAGAAAGTAGCTATCAAATTTGCATCTTACATGACTATATGTTATATTAAGCATAGTTATTCTTTCTCCTTGACATTCCTTGTTTGATTGGTGTATTCGTTCAGGGAGCTCTCCAGGCATTTCTTTGTTTGTTCTTGTAGGCGGGTTTGAAATTTTTTGCATATAAGTTCTAGTTTTCCTCGTATATATTTTTTTAAAGTTGTTTTCTTGTAATAGTTTGTGGAGATGATGCCTAGGTTAACTGTTTGGCTTTCAATCCTTTCAATGAATGGATTGTGGCTATGGGCTCTGTAGACAAAACTGTTGTATTCCATGATATTCAGAAGCTATACAGAGTTCTTCATATGTGTGCACACCACATATATGATTATTTTTATATTTATTTCTTGGAAATATAAATAGAATCTGAATATGTTGCTTAGATAATCCTGTTTAACTTTTTTATATACATGTATGTTTGACATTGCTTAGAGAAAGGAAATGATAACTAGATAAAAGTATTATAGTATAGCTTCAACCTGTAAGAGGTTTTCTTTTATTCTGTTGGCTTAAAGAGAGAGAAGTTCAATGGAAATCTACCTTAAACAATGACTACCATTTATGTATCTGTCCTTGCAGAGAAGAAGTGTTCCAAATGGGTTGGAGTCCCAAAAACGAAGATATATTAGCATCATGTGGTTCAGATAGTCGACTCATGGTTTGGGACCTTAGTAGGTGAGATTAGGAAGGAATTATATAGGTCCACTTTTAAAAATCAGCTTATTTCAGGCCTGGTGTATATAATTGTAAAGCATACAAATACTATTTCTATAATATATTGTTGAGTGTCACTAGTCCCTTTTTCTTTTGCAATAGAATTGGTGATGAGAAAAATCCAGAGGATGCTGAAGAGGCACCTCCCTAATTGCTGTTCATATGGAGGACACACAAGCAATATTTTCATACTTTTCATGGAATCCAGCTAAAGAATGGGTCATTTCCAATGTTGCTGAAGACAACATTCTTCAAGTGTGGCAGATGTCAGAGCACATTTACAATGATGACAATGATTCACCAACAACTTAAAAGGTTTGACTCTGTTTGTACAAGCTAATTGAATGTTTACAGAACCTCAAAAAACCTGGAGCTTCTTCATGCCATATTCATGGCACAGAGCTGAAGAAGCCTCCTAGCAAGAGTATCAATAGAAAGCGAGCTTGTATACCACACTAGCTTGAAGGATTTTCTTTTATGAGAGGACAAAAATTTCTTGGCATTTGTGAAAATTGATTAGAACATTTAATTTCTCATCTAAAAGTATGGATCTTGTCTTCATTTATAGAGTTGTGCAAAATGGCCCTTAATGCTATGAATTGTCATGGAACTATAATCTTATGATTTTTTGACACAATTTGAAGAAGGATTATGTGAGTCCTCTTTTAGTTCGTTTTCTTAATTCCAAGTCCATTTTATTTGTATCCACATCTAACTTGTAATCTTTTGAACTGAAGTATGTTTATCATTTACATAAGAAATTATCTAAACATTTATACAATTTGGACTGATTTTGGTTGTATACGGGTTCAAATCGTATAATATTTACACTGCTTCCTTACAAATACTCACATAGCAAATTTTTGGTAGTCAAAATTATGTTTGAATGAGTGTTACTCAAGTTTACACTCTAGATATTTGCATATAGTATTCACAGACCCTTTCAAAACTAGAAGACGAAGTATTACAAGTGTTAATACTAAAATCAGAAAACAACAACAATTTACTAAAATAAAACATAGTTATAGTCTCAACTATTCTCTCTATACAGGTAGTAATTTGCCAAACTTGAAATTTAAAACTTAAACTCAGAAGACCTTAAAATGCTTTACTACATGGTTATTGTGGTCCTTTTCATTGGGTAAGCTCTTAAGAGATGAGATTTTGTAGAAATATTATATCAATGCAACATATAATGAAGACAAATATACAAATAGAGTTTACATGGCTGATAATTGAATTTTTTTGATAATTTTTCCACTCATTGTTGAGGAGACAAGTGAACTAGTATCTAGTTAGCACAAGGTTGAGGATATTCTTAGGCCAACGTCTATAAATGGCCTAAGAATCATCCAATAACACTTAACTTGTGTTCTTAGCTTACTAAAGCACTAAAGGGCTCTAAATGAACACTCAAATTGCTTTTAAGACAAGAATCTCATGTTTCCTACATGTCCCATTGCAAATGTGCTTTAAAGGTGGCCTCCATGTTCTCCATGTTCACCTTATTATATCCATCTTTTGTAAGGTGGGAAGTTACAATTTTCCCCTTATTGATTCCATCACTTGCACAAACTTTAGCAATGATTTGGATGAATAAAAACCTCATCATGTGAGAATTGGTGTAAGACAAATTAAATCGACCACTTTTGATTATCCCCACTGTTTTAGTGATTTGTAGTTGTTATCCCTTATCAAGGAAAAATCTTCATCCATACCAAGTCCATGGTGTTATCACATTCATATCTATCATTGTTTCCAAGCTTGTTGGTATTAAGATAAATATCTAGATAGCTTGATATCTATAATAACATGGAGATTGGTTGTTGGAAAGGCTAGAAGTTGTTATTGTTTGTTTCAAAATTGTAGCCTATGCAAGCATGCAAAATTGAATAACATTGTTTCGTGTTGTCCAACATTGTGTCTATTATCCTTTGGTTACAACTGCACATTTGAATTTGTTTATTAATGAATTCATGTAATTTAGAAGGGATTGCCATGCTTTTCTTTTGTAATATCAAGTTTCCAGCTCCATTGCATTTGATATGGTTGGAATTTGTTGATGCCTATTTAAAACCACAATTTAATAATAGACAATGTTGCATGTACATAGTTCTTGTAGTTTTTTATTACAAAATGAAGCCATTCCTTGTCCTGCAAGGAATTTGGTCTTGGATGTTTTCTGGTGGCATTTCTTTGGAATTTTGGCTTTTCACCATCATGTGCATATTAAGGGATTGTGTTTGGGCATATTCCTTGTCTCATAGATTCATTATTTTCGCTGTATTTTTGCAGTCTCCTGTAAACTATGTTTGGGAATGATTCTTGAAATTGTTTTTTTAGTTCTCACATGTACTGTTTTTAGTTGCTAAAGTTGGGTCAATTGAGTAAAAAACTGTTCTGGTTTCTTATGCTTTTGCTCGAGAAAATGGAATAAACATGAACTATAAGAGGTGCTTGCATAGGATAGTAAAAAAAGCTGGAAAAAGATAGTATATGCCCCTTCATAGACTGTACAAAAGGTCGAGAGTGCTATGTTGGGTTCTAGTTGATGGTTTATAATGTTGTTGTATTTTCCAATATGCTACATGTAGTACAAAGTGATATCAAACATATCTATGTTTGCCATTTGTTTGAAACAGACAGAGGGAAAGTGTTGATGTAGAAGCTCTGTTCATTGCTCATATATTATGGATGGACACTTTGGCACAAGGATTGAGAAATGTAGCTCAGCTATTGCAAGTAAACCTATATTCTTTCCTAATGTATTTTTAGGATTTGACTTTTTCTTATATAATAATCTTTGTGATAATGTTTTCCTTCCCCCCTATATTCTTTCTATGCTTATTGTGTAGGATGGAACATTAACAGAGCTTGTTCGAAAGCGTTATGAATCCTTTGATTCAAAACTAGGAGTATCAAGTGAGGTGACTACAACCCATTTTAGCTTTCTGTTGTTCTTTTTAATTTTTTTCTAAATCATGTCTACATCATTATGAGATACATAGAACATATTAGCAAAACTTGGACTAGCATGTTGTATCCAACTTGGTGCCCAAACCCAGCTGAGTCAATTTATCTCAACATCTGAAAAGGTCGCGAGTATAACTTGGATTCCTGAATAAAATCGGGAAGTTTTTCCTCACTTGGTAAAAATCAAGCAAGTTTTTGAATGAAATTTTGTGAGTTGTTGGCAAGTCTAAGTCATGCTCTTACTCTCCAACATCTCCGAGTCATTTGTTGAGTTGAGTTTTTCATCATTCATGTAGAATGTAGTTTTCATGGCTGTGGATCTTGATGCCTAATAAAAATTTTAATCTGTTTTATGTATGTTCTTTCATAGGAAGATAGTATCAGCTTTGAAGAACTTGAGAAGAAATCCATATAGTGGGGTGAACCTCCTCTCACATCAGGGAAGCATGCGAGCTTTTATGGCTCATTTTATGGATTGGCATTTGTGACTCTTTTGGAAACCAATGATTAGCTCTAAGAAAATGTCTTGCAAAATATTTATTAGCCATTTCTTTCTTGCAAGAACTCACAGAGACGATTTTTCAGTCATACTTGTGATTGGACAGTATCATTTGGATGACTATTGGAATATGATACACCCATATTATTTAATAATGGACATGTTCGAAACCATCTTTATAGAAAACTGATGGAGAGTGCATAACTTAAGATTTGACCACTCAAATTATTAAAGTGATCAAAAATTGTTTTACACAAAGCTTAGGTAACATTGGTTTTGTTATTTATTGTTAAGTTATAAATTGATTGGATTCCTATGATCAAGATTGAGGAGGAAATGAAGTATAAGGGATTTAAGCTTGTTAAAGACATGATTTTTTATGAAGGACGGATTGAATTTTGTGAGAATGGAATCAAAAGAGCAAATAAGTGAGAATGGAATCTTTGTGGATGGAGAGTGATTCATTGCTCAATTGGAAAATCAATTTAACTTGTATCATTTTATAGAGCTCTTGTTCCTTTCTATACAAAGTATTTTTCTTAATGAAAGCTTTAGATGTAATTTGTTTGTTTTACATCCATGTGAAAATGGAAATTTCCTTTTATGTTTGTAAATCTTCAAACCATGTTTAAGTTAGAAATTTGTTATTTTTCCTTTGTGAATTTGTAATGATTTTGATAATGTCAATTTTGGTTGACATAATCTTTTTCTCAAGGAAGAACTTGTTGGAAAACTTTGGAGTACTTCCTCGCATTTTGCATAGGGTACTTCTTGGAGACTTTCTCACATTTTGCAGATAGTACCCAATGTAAACATGTCAATGCTAATTATGGTACTTAACCCGATAGGAGCATAGAGTGAGGAATATGATAAAGCTGACTAGTATGAAATATAGAGCCCAAGACCTCTTGCATGAAGCTCAAATCTTAACCACTTGAATTACACAACCAAACTTAAGGTTTAGTTCCTTATATCAAGATTAAAGAAGAAATAATGCATGAGGGATTTAATGATATAAGGTCATGATAGTAAACGAGGGTCATGTTTCCAAAAGGGCATTATCACATAAAAGTTAATTTTACAATAAAGGTCATGATCACATAAAATTTCATTTTACAATTTGTTGTATTATTTAGGGTCACTTTACACTATGATGCAACAGTCTGTTTTCCTGAATTGTGTGCACTGTGGACTAGTGATTGTGATCTCACATAACTACAAGGTAACATTGACAGCAACCACAAATATTTCTTCCTTTGCAATATGCATGTCAACTTCATCTGTAGCTTGTGCCAATGTTGGAGCAGGATTCATTGAAACATAGAGTGCCGGTTCTAGAAGCTAGGGCATGGTAGCCTATTAAGGATTGAGTTCTTTGTTTTAAGTTAAGACAGTCTTGACTCTCAATAGAAAAAGAAAATAATTTTTTTTCAAATGGATATTACTTGGTCAATTATATCCATATGGTATCACTTTTCTATGCCTTCATTACACATCTTGTATATAGACTCTTCAAGTCTCAACAACCCTGCAAACTATGAGAAAATCACAAGAAAATTCAGGCCTTTTTCTACCACTGAAGAGCCTGAGAGCCATTGTAAGAAATTCCTCATAGAGAGAAAACATGACATACAGTAAATGCATTTGTTTTTTGTTCTGTGCAATACATATCCCCAGGGAAACCCACTAGGTACTTCTCATTTGGATGATGGTACCGAGGGTGAATTGGATTCTTCAGGGCTCAAGGCCAATACAACAATATACTCATTAAGAGCTTAACATGTCACTTAAGGAAATTGATCTTGGATGGGGAGGATAATACTCTCACAACTGACTGAGCTAGATTGAATTGACAATACATGTGTTTTTCTAAGCTCACGAATATTGATTTTGGTTGGATGCTACATTGAGCATCCAATCCATCATCTCGTTTAGTATTTGGCCATATATCACTTTACTTGCATTTTATGTGGAATTATATGTGGCTAGGAGTTGATTTCATAAATAGACAATAGCTTGTTTATCGAGGTAACCTAAAAAGCATTATGGCATCAAGATTTCAAAGTTAGCCAAGACTTGGTCTAGAACCCAACTATAACGAAACTTGTGAAGAGTTTTAGCAGATTTGCAATGTGAATTTACTGAAATACCTTCTGAAAAATACATTTTAGAAGACGATGCCAATGCAAGTCTTTAATTGTTTCCAATGGGTTTTTGAACATCCATCCTCGTCCATTGTTAATCATTTTAAAGTTTGGAGTATTTATGTGAGACATGATGAGTATGTGACCATTGACTAATATCTTGATAGGGGTGCACTCTATATGCAATGTTACAAAATTTTAAACACAATGTTGTATGTTTTCGTATTAAGCTCTGATCTTTTTCAGGCACTTGGAAGAAAATTTATTTGTTGTATATGTTCAGTTAACACACTATCAATGTTAATCCTATCGGAGGTCATCCACTCGTTATCCCTAGCTAACACTTTGATTTGAAATTTTTCATGTTGTATGTTTTTTCCTTAAGCTTTGATCTTGTGCAGGCACCTGAAAAAAAATGACAAACTAGTGTTAATTTAGGAAATGAATGTGATATCTATGGGTGAAGTAATGTGCATCCACAATATACATTGAAAGAAGCAAGGTGCATTGTAGAATGCATGCCTATCATGTCAATATACTAGGTAGAAATATAAAGGGGTATACAAAATGTAAATTAAGAAATGGATACTTGCAATACACAGTGAAAATAAGGGTTTTTTTAAATCGGGAAGGCATATTGGGAGGGGGTTAAAAAACATGATTTTGGGAGGTATTTTAGAATATTTTTTGAAAATAGGGGTATTGTTTCATATGCCACGACCGAACGTGCTATGGCATGGTTTCACTAAGTGAAGACCCCGTGCGTTAAGCCAACCGATAATCCTTATGTTAACCCTTTGACCACGAAAAATCATCCTTTAGATGACCTGTCTCCTTACAAATCAAACATTTGAACAAAATACCTTTGTAGTCGAGCCTTTATTTGAAAGACATGCCCCCCCAAATGATGTTAATTCCATTCGGTAATCCATCAGCCATTTTAAAATCCACTAAAACCTTTGCTAGGGTCCTTTCACCTTCCCGAAGCAGAGAGGGGTTTATAAAAATGAATTTCCCCACATGGTTCACCAAATTAGCCAAAATATCCCTAGTCCAAAACTGAAGCGGTAACCTTGGCAGAAGCAACCATAAGTGTCGCTTATCCAAATTCTTTGTGTAAAGGTCGAAATGGACCAACCAGCACCAAAGGACCCAATGACCTTCCTTTATGACCCAAATACTATTCAAAACCTACTATACATGTTCCTTAGATAGAAAAACAAAGGAAAACCACCCTCTTAGAAGAGTAAACACCCGTGGGCAGTAATCGACAAGAGGTTTCCAATTTTCCTGAGCCCACTTTAGAATCTCCAACCTTGTCATTTTCTCGTACTCAAGATGACCCACCAAAACCCTTCATGATAGACCTTCCACCCTTTCTAACCTCTGCTCCTTACTAAACGTGAAATCCACCACTTTTTTCTTGACTTTAAATTCCTTATCCCTCCTCTTTCTTCTGAACTTAGCCCATGTCTTCCCTAAAATAGAAGGATCACAATCTACACCAACAAGCTTAGTGACCTTGTCTCCAAGCTCTGAACCAGGAACCATGTTTAGAAAACCTTCAGGAGAATTAGGGTTATACCAGTTTGCAGCATTCCTTCATTGGTCAGACCCCAAAACGTACTCCCCTTTGCTAAAAAAATCACCTCTGGATACATTCCTGACTGCTTTAGCAACTACAGCTTCCACTTGTCTATTCCCATCACTATAAGAACCAACCTCTTCTGTGTCGCCACCTGTCCAGAATCCTAGGTTCCACCGACAAGGAGTGAATGATAGTTCTTTTTCCTCCATGCCATAAGTACTGCTATAAAGGAGGAACCACTAAAGAAGTTGACTAAGACCATGTAGCATTGCTTCCTCCATTCTAATGCTCTCTTCGAGTGCCTCATGCAAATATTATAAACTTATTATTATTATTAATATTAAAAAAACCAAAATTTCTCATGTCTGTTCATGTTTTGTACCCATTCATTGCAACGTCCCTTATCTACAACGATTTAATCACCAGAATCTTCGTACATACTATTCCTGCTTTCTTTACAACTTGAGAGATAGTGATAATATTAAAAACAGGGTGGTTTTCTTTCTTTAATTGTTGACTGCTAAACTTAGCATAAACTTGCTGAGGTCCACTGATATGATGTAAAGGAAAGCAACTTGATCAGTTAGAATCTATCAGCCGTCTGTGGTCACTCCCCCAAAAAATTTACGAAGATTTCGTATCGAAAATGCAATGACCGGCCTTTCTTAAGATAAGATAGTTTGTCATTGCGAATATTTGGTATCACGAATTAATCGGTCTTCCATCACTTTTTCATAAAGGAATAAAAGTGGTCCAGCTTAACTTTTAACTTTTTCATAAAGGAAAAAAAGTGGTCTCGCATAAATTTTTCATAAAGGAGAAAAAAGTGGTCTTGCATAATTTTACTAAACGGAAGAATCTATCAACGATCACTACCCAAAAACTTAGCATTAATAAAAATAAACTTCGTGAGGTCCATTGATATGATGAAAAGGACAGCAACTTAATCAGCCAGAAAAACTTTACAAATACTTCGTATTGAAAATGCCGTGACCCGTCATTGCGAAAATCTAGCATTAAGAGTTCATTGTAAATTAAGAGGAGGAAAACTGTATTTCTATTATTAGGGGAAAACATTAACACATTGTTAAAAATGTGTCTTTACCATTATAAGGAAAAATGTGCCTTTTTAAAGAGCTAACACATACATAGAAAAAGTGTTTTATCATGATCAAAAAAACTTATCTAATTGGTAGGAAAAATGTATTTTCTATTATAAAACATTAGTAACCAATTAATTGTTCTATTGAATTGCATTACTTTTAATAATAAGATAAACCTAGTAATGCTATAAAGAAGGAACATATGTTAAATATAGAAAAATGAAATATGTAATATGAACCATTTAGAAAATCAATCAATGAAAATATATGTTTCAGTTTGTAAGTTCCTGCAGTGAGTTAGGTTGATGTAGGGTTTTTTTGGAAAGTCCACAGTAGTCATTTTTAAGTCGACGTTTCGATTCCAAATCGGGAACCATCATCAAGACAAGTAGTCGAAAATATATGTGTTACACAAAGTAAGCTCAATACACCTCATTGAAATTCACACAAAGGTTTTAGGTTAAGTGGAATAAGTTCCATATGTAATCATGTATTACATTAAGCTATAAACTTTTATATACTATTTAGTCTCTACATGTGGGTGTTAGGATATTTAGACACTCAAGAGTTAGTTAAAACTTAAGATGAACTTGGCCAGATGTGGCTTTAGGTAAAGTGTGTTTATTTAGTATACATTAGTAAGCATTTGTACATATGTAATCTTATGGTGACAATATGTTCTAGACAGAAAGTGATCTAGCAATTCATCATCTCTTCAATACCGATGGCTACATTGTGTTATCTCCCAAAATAATTTTATTTTGATAGTAGGAAGAATCTTCTTGTGTAATGAAAGATATGAGTATCACTGACAAAGATATGAGTATCATTGACAATTTGAAAGCCTGTGTTTTTTATTTGGATGAAAATTTTACAAGTTATAGCTTTCGGTGGCTTAGGCAAGGACTATTATAGCTCATTAGCCACCGAAAAGCTATGTTTCAGCGGCTAAATAGTTGAACGTGGGGAAAAGGCAAACCACCGAAAGCGGTATGAGCAAGCAGAGTCAAAGTAACACTTTCAATGGCTTAGTCGAGACTACAGAAAACACATTAGCCATCGAAAAGGGGCGCTTTTGGTAGATTAGAGAGAGAAACAAGAAAGGTTTTAACCACCGAAAGAGAGTGACAAGTAGCATTGGGAAAAGTACATTCGGCGGTGGCCTAGGCGAGGCTTGGAACATCTCATTAGCCACCGAAAAAGGTCACTTTCGGTAGATTAGAGAAAGGTGCAACACATATGCTAACCTTCGAAAGCAGCAAGATAAGCATTGGGTGAAAAACCCTTTCGGTGGTTTAGATGAAAGCTAGGGAATTTTACTAACCACCGAAAGAACAAGTTTTCGGCAGTTAAAAAAGCTTTCTGACAAGGTCATTATCTGCCGAAAGTAGAAGTTCACCATGATGATGGGGTAAAGGTTTTGACGGCTTAACCAAGAAAGAACACTTTGTTAGCCACCAAAAGCTAGCTTTTCAGGGGCTAGTTGACAAAATCCCGGAGGATCTTAACCACCGAAAGGGAAAAATAAGGAAATGGTTAGGAACTGTCACATCTGACCTCGTCAGCAAGATAAATGATCATTTGAGAGCGTGATTACCCACCGAAAAGATCTGGATTTGTATGACTATGTGGGAAATGAGTAAAAAGGGTCGTTATGCAATTGGAAAAAGACTGATCTGATTGGAAACCCTCAGTCTCCCTCCAACTATGCAAAAGATCATCAAATAGCCACTAAATGCTTTGGCCGAAGTAGGTTACGGTTATGTGGGAAAAGAGATCTACAGGATCGAGTTGCTGTCATCATTTTTGTGACCTTAGCCTCCATAATGATAGAAAACCCTCATAATCAGTGCCAAGAGACTCCATCGTATTTCATTTTCGAAATTAGCATTTTCTCCACCAGAAAAACTAGCTCTGAAAGAGTAGCCTGCTTAAGCACACTGTATACAAGTCTCAAAACTATTTTGCAGGTACCTAGGAGATACACCCATCAAGATGAAGAAGAGTGGACCAGCTCTTAGGTAGGAGCTAGGTGATATCAGTTATTTAGAGGCACATCCAGAGGTTTGTAGACTTTTACAAGAGGTGGGCTACTACAAGTTTTGTGAAAAAATATAAGGCTTCCATCAGCAGGTGGATGAAGCTTTTTCCATCTCATTTGATGGTTCAAAAGTAGTCATAGGAAAAGAGGAGTTTCTCATAAGTGAAGCACTAATCACAGAGGTGATAGAACTCCCTTCCACATGAGAGAAATGGTTCAAGACCACCATACCAAAAGAGGTGGAATTTAGGTTGTACCTTAAGCCTGAGCATAGAGGAATAATATGGAAGAAGAGTGTGCCATCATCATGGCTAGAAGAGAACTGGAAACAACTGTTGAAGACCATTGTGGTCTACTTAACCTGTGAAGGGAGATATAATAGAGAAATGATCTACCATTTCAAGCTCATGAATCACTTCACAGGTAAAATCCCTCTCAATTTGCCCTTTTATTTACACAAGGTTCTAGGGAAGATGGCACATCAAGTAAAATCCCAACCATCCAAGATTGCTGGTAGGTTGTCCCACCAAATTCTCATCCAGCTATTGGTCCAGGAGTTATTGAAGAGGAGAAACATGGCTTGGCCTTATTTTCTGTTCTGGAATGGCTTTGAGACAGGCCTTTAGCTAGAGGAGAAAGGGAAGTCTCCTGCCAAGAAATACAGCACCCCAAGGAGTGGGAGAAGAAGGAGGAGGGCCATTTCCCCAGTAACAACAAAAAAACAATATCCCTCCTCTTCCAAGACCAAGAAGGAAAAAAGGAATTTGGACTTCAGTGAGAAAGGTTAGGAGGCAGAAGCACGCCATGAGAATGTATTAAATCTACCATATTCAAATTATGAGGAAGAATAAGAAGAGGATGCAGCCCTAGCTCTACAAATTGTACCAGCATCTGATGCATTTCCATCCCCCACACCATAGTAGCAAGAGGAACCAGCAGAAAGGGCTTCATCCAGCAAACCTAAAAGTCAAAAGATTAATCAGCTACTGAGGCAGGTTTATGAAATGAAGCTCTTGTAAAGATAACTAAAGAGAAATAATGAGACCTTGACTAAGAGGAACAAGCTACTGCACAATTCCTACCTAGAGTAGAGAGAAAGATACATTTTCTTGAAAAGGCTGAACACAAGATACCTTAAGGACAATACCAGACTATATAGGATGGTTAGGCTCCAAAGGCTGTAGCTGAAGGAGGCCAAAGCAAACCGTAGTAGCCACCTTGCCTTATCAACCATAGCTGAAGAAGTCATCAGTCTCCAGCCTCCTGAAGCTAGCCAAGGTGCTGTTAACACTCCTAGCATGAAGCCTATAGAAGAGTAAGACTGAGCAAACAGGATTGAAGGTACATTTTTGAAGAAACCCTAATATTTTTTACAAAATAGGGCTTTCAGTGGCTTAGGTAGACACTAGGGAAGTTCATTAGCCACCAAAAGCACCACTTCGACAGGTGACAATTTCGATAGGCTGGCCTCTTAACCACCGAAAGCAGATAGAGGCTTAAAGGAAAGTTTTGGCATACAAAACCCGTTTTGGGCAAGTACAGATGGTTCATGGACATGATCTGAAGATAAAAGGCACTAAGGGACGCATCAGAAAAAAGTATATGTGGAAGCCACTATGACATAACCATGCCAAAGGACACCAACCCTAGCTGTCAAAGAGAAATCAGTGGTTTAATTGGCAGAAGACCAGCAGTAGTGATCACCAGCAATTGCTTCAGTTATTTAATATTCATTCAGTGAACTAAATCTTCATTATAGTTAGACAAGTAGTTAGGTAGGATTTCAAACCCTAATTTGCAAAAAACTATTACTTTTGTTTATTTTTGCAAAAAACAGATCCAGGTTTTTAGGATCTGTATATTTTATAAGAGGTTATAAAGCCTAAGACTGATTTTATGAAAAAGGTTCAACTTCAAGGATTTATAAGCCTATACTATTGTTAGCTTCTCATTTTGCTCATTCCTGAATATAAGCTCTTTTGTTATGATTTGTTCATCCTTCATCTCTGTCTTCACTGTACTTATGCCTGAATGTGTAATTTAGGTTACTTTCAAGTTGATTAATAACTAATAGCTGTCATCCTATTGGTGTGTTAATGTGATTTGATTTATAAGTGCCATCCTTGTTAGGATTTAGCCATTTATATGCATCTGTTTTGTATGTAAATCTGCCAACCTAATGAGTTCTCCATCCCTACACTTTATTGTCAACTACTGAATAGTTGTAACTAAAAGCCTTGTAATTGAGTGAGTTTCATGCATGTCTTGAGAGTGGAAGGTTATATAGGTCACCTGACTTGATTCATATTAGAAAACCCTAAAAACATTGTAAGTTATTAGGCATCCTTGAGCTACAACCTAGAGGAGTTTCCTGGAGTGATAACAAATTGGCATCATTTCTAGGGAGAGGAGACTGAAGCTCAGCTTCCCTAGGAGATGACATAGATCCTTGCTTTGATGATAGACAAAGCTTGGAAACTATTCTGGTTGTAACCATCTATTTGGTGACTCCATTGAAATAAGGTGGCTTCAAGAAGACCATGTACCAAAGCAAACCCTAAGGGGCCACCAACAACACCTATTTCAGATCTAGAAGAAATTTTGAGAAGAGTTAGGGCTTTACTAAGGCAGACAAGCAGTGCTGCACAAGAAGCCACATTAGTTATTTCAATCATTGTTTTTGCTGAAACACTTAATTCTCATAAATTTATAAATACATTACAAAATCCTAGGGTTTGGGCATCTTCAAGCACTACTGCTTGTGAATATCCAATCCCTGGTGACTCCACTGGTATAAGTATACCACCACCACCTTCTTATCAAGTAACTTCATTAATGCTTCCTTCCTCAACCCTGTCCATACCCATTTCCAAAATGGCTGCCCCTCAATTGACCAAAATGGAAAGGATCCTGGGAGCTAGGTATGCCCCCCTAAATTTTCCAAATCCCCTCTTTTCCATGCCTACTGGAGATTACCTCAAGTATATGCCTAAGTTCATAGGAGAAGGGGATTTCACAGCTGAAGAACATCTAGAGGCATTTTAAAGCTATGCTGAGAATATTAACATAGAGCAAGAAGATGTATGGACTAGGGTTTTTGTGCAAAGCCTAGATGGACATGCTAGGAAATGGTTTAAGGAACTTCCTACTGGATCAGTGGAAAACATTGAGGATCTAGATGACATCTTCCTAAAGCATTAGGGACAGAGGAGAGACCACTTTTACTATATCATAGAGTCCAGCAACCTAAAAAGAGAAAATGGGGATTCTGTCTCCAACTTCACTAAGAGGTTCAACAATATGTACAGCAAGATCTCCATTGAAATCAAGCCCACTGATACCTCAGCTAGGATAACTTATGCAAATTCCTTTGACTATGATTTGTACCTACTTCTCAGAGAAAGGAGGTCTGCCTCCTTATCACTCATGCAAGATGTTTCCCTAGAGGTAGAATCAAACATTTTGGCATCTCAAAAAGTCAAAGGAAATATATACAGGAAGAAGCAGCCAGCAGACCCTATTGGGTCTTCTTCATCAGAGAACACGATTGACAAAATGAAAAAATCATTAGATAACCTTACTGCTGAAATGTCTAAACTGAAGGACCAAGGACAGATGCCTGTGAGGGGTAAAGGGCCAAGTGACTTTGCTCCTTGAAACCATAATTTTGTCGCTTATAGAAGAGGAAACCCTCCAGTTCATATTCTCAGAAGGGAGAGGAATCAAGGGGAAGATCATAGAATAAGAGCTCCATTTCAAAATGTTGTACTAGAAGAAGAGCTAGAATTCATTGAAGAAGAAGGAGAATCCGAAGACAACATCCACTGCATGGAGGATGAGGTGGACTATTCTTTTTTGACGTAGGCAAAATATGAGGAAGCCCTAATTGATGAGTAGATCACTGAAGAGATTGTATATCAGGCTGATGGTCAAGAAGGGTACAATCTAAGGTCTAGGTTGGTTGCTCCTTTCAACTTTAACAAGAACCTCGATCGAGCTGGCAAGACCTCAATCGAGCTCGCAAGACCTTGATCGAGGTTTGATCAAAATATCGATCAAGGGTTTCACAAAACCTTGATTGAGCACTTATTAAACCCTTGATTGAGGTATCAATACCTCGATCGAGGGTGTTCTTTTTTTTCTTTTGAAATTGCTTTGCCAAAAATTGTAACCCACCTCCATGGATGCACCCTAGTATAATTTTTAGGGCCTTTCCTCCTTATTGTGACATTTTGATGACTGATAGAATTCATGTGGATCTTTTGGGGCAGGGAGGAAGGCTAATTTACATAAGTGAAAAAGGGTGTTACTTGAATATCACCCAAACAATCTACACTCACATCCTCCTGGAATCCTTTAACTTCAACAACTATTGCTTTTGATGCAATCATGTCTTGACCTGAGGAACCAAAGTCCTTTATAGAAGGGGATGACTGTCCCTGCAATTTCAGGGAAGGAAACCCTAATTTTGAAATAGGGCTTACCAGATTACCCTCTAGGTTTTCTAATTCTTGACAAGAACCCTCCCCCAAGCCCTTCCCATAGGTTTCTTGAACAACCTTCAGAGCAGAAGAACCCTCTATACACTTTTTTCTTGAAAAAACACATTTTTCAACTGAATTAATGAATTTGAGTTCGAAAGTTGTAAGATCTTCATAAGGAACAAGATTTTCAACAAGATCCTTACCTTAAGAGCAGCTGACTTCAGCTCCTTTGTCTTCAGAAACCTTTCTTCGGCTCCTTTATTTGAAAACGAACCAGACCTATTCCATTAAGCCAATCGATAATCCTTATGCCAACCCTTTGACCATGAAAAATCATCCTTTAGATGACCTATCTCCCTACAGATCAAACATTTGAACAAAATACCTTTGTAGTCGAGCCTTTATTTGAAAGACTTTCCCTCGCAAATGATGTTAACTCCATCTGGTAATCCATCACCCATTTTAAACTCCACTAAAACCTTTGTTAGGGTCCTTTCACCTTCCTGAAGCAGAGAAGGGTTTATAAAAATGAATTTCCCCACATGGTTCACCAAATTAACCAAAATATCCCTAGTCCAAAACTAAAGTGGTAACCCTGGAAGAAGCAACCATAAGTGTCGCTTATCCAAATTCTTTGTGTAAGGGTCGAAATGGACCAACCAACACAAAAGGAGCCAATAACCTTCCTTTATGACCCAAAAACTATTCAAAACCTACTATCCATGTTTTTTAGAAAGAAAAACAAAGGAAAACCGCCCTCTTGGAAGAGTAAACACCCGCGGGCAGTAATCAACAAGAGGTTTCCAATTTTCTTGAGCCCACTTCAAAAGCTCCAACCTTGTCATTTTCTCATACTCAAGACAACCCACCAAAACCCTTCATGACAGACCTTCCACCCTTTCTAATGTCTGCTCCTTACTAACCGTGAAATCCACCACTTTTTTCTTGACTTTAAATTCCTTATCCCTCCTCTTTATTTTGAACTTAGCCCATGCCTTCCTTGAAATAGAAGGATTACAATATACACCAACAAGCTCAATGACCTCGTCTCCAAGCTCTGAACCAGGAACCATGTTTAGAAAACCTTTAGGAGCATTAGGGTTATACCAGTTTGCAGCATCCCTTCGTTGGTCAGACCCCAAAACATACTCCCCTTTGCTGAAAAAATTACCTTTGGATACATTCTTGATTGCTTTAGAAACTACAGCTTCCACCTGTCTATTCCCATCACTGTAAGAACCAGCCTCTTTTGCATCGCCACCTGTCCAGAACCCTAGGTCCCACCGACAAGGAGTGAATGATAGTTCTTTTTCCTTCATTCCATAAGTACTGCTATAAAGGAGGAACCACTAATGAAGTTGCCTCAGACCATGTATCGTTGCTTCCTCCATTCTACTACTCTCTTTGAGTGCCTCATGCAAATATTATAAACTTATTATTATTTTTAATATTAACAAAACCAAAATTATAAAATATTATAAATTTAGGCAAAATATCATAACTTATTATAATAATTAAATCTTTAAATATAAGAATATCCAAATATGGTAAGCTTTTTACAATAGTAATTAAATCTATGGATTAAACCAAAATTACATTAATCAAATCTAAAAAAAATGTCCTCCAAATTTTATATAATAATAGCACCCAATTTTATAGAGTAAATTTTTTTATATAATAACACCCAATTTTATATAGTTGTGCGGAAGAATGCTCACCAAGGGAGATGTGCAATTCATTCCGTGCTCATCCTAGAGTTGACACGTGTCCTTTATAAAAAATTAGAAAATTAGAAAATTAGAAAAAATAACATGTTTGCTCAAATTAAATTTTTAATATTTAGAAATAAATTAAATATCAAATTAGAGAATTAAAATCATTTTAGAAATAAATTAAATATCAAATTAGATAATTAAATTCATGAACATTACATTTGGCACTTCCTCAAGAATTCAACTCTAAATAGGGTTTGCACCTCCAAATATTTGATCCCTCTCACCCCTTAGTAGATCTTTTTTAAGATTGATCTATGCTAATAACACAATGAACACCAAACTTTAAAACAAATTTAATCACATTTCTCATCTCTCCTGAGTCGAGTTAAGTTATTATGTACCAAAAGAATCACGCTCTTTAATGGGATTTCTATATAAGAATAACTTCTTGAACACAACACTTTAGAACAAATTTAATCACATTTCTTATCTCTCCTTGCCCCATATTAAGTTGCTATGTATTAAGTTTCTTTTGTAATCTGCATAGTTGGAATAATAGATTATTACTCTCTCCACCCAAGTTCAAAACCTATCATCATACATAACACCAGGCTTCAAATTTGAAGCCTTCAGAGCCCTTCAGAGGCCATTTTAAACGTCATAGAAGGCCACAAGGAATTTTACCATGGAAAGAAAATTTAGTTTCATTTCTAGCTCTTTGTAGAAGGAGCAAGTCGATAAGTCGACTTGAAGGATAGCCGACTTAGTTGAATAGCCGACTAAGTCGATGGGATGACTTAGTTGATCAACCGACTAAGTTGGTCGGCCGACTAAACTAGAGATTAGGTCGGCCAGCTAAGGTCATGTCAGTTCACCGAACCGATAGGTAGTTATTTTGTAATCGTTCTGTAATCATATATATTAGGTTGTTGAGCCAGATGAGAACTCAGTTTAGTTCTCTATGTTGTATGGACTCATTCGTATAATATAATCTGTTAATTCACCTATTTATTCTTATCTCTTGTCTCTGTTTTATATATATATTTTAGTGTGTATTATTGGTAACCTTATGTAATCTGCGAGATTAAAACATTGGTTCTGTTTCTGGTAGTACATGATTGAAATGTATGCAAACAGATGATACCAGAGCAGGAGATTAAGGACTTGTGGGAACGTAAAGTTGCAAACTATTTGCAGAATTATGCGGAAAGGAATAGATTAACAATCACACAAATACAAGAAAGATTTTTCGTAGAAACACATGAAATTTTTTTTGAATCAGTGCCCCAACGTTTGAAGAAACTCCTGGATGAGAAAGCGAGAAGGGACTAAAGAACAATAGTTGCTGGAAAAACTAATCCGAGGAGGTGGAACAAACTTGTCGGAGTGGTTTGAGAAAATCGTCGACGACTTCTGTGAGGAGCAAGTAGTCGAAGACAGAACTTCGGTGGAAACAGTCAAGGAGAAATTTTACACAGATCTCACCGAGCAATTCCTGTGTTCCTTACCGACCTTGCTGTTCAAATTCCTGATCAAGAAGGGAGTAGGACATATTGTCGAACCTCATCCACCATTTCATGAACTGCCATCAAACTCTAACTGGGACGAGAAGCAAAGGAAGTGGGAAACATTTATTGTAGAAAGGGAGTGGGAATACTTCCTAAGCAAATAGACCGAACTATCCGGGCTTTCTAAAAGCGTCGGGTAGGCTATGGGGGGGTAGCTGGTCATATGTCGAGATAGAGTATAGTGGATTCTAGTCGACTAGAAACAGATACTAGTCACCAGTAATGAGAAGTCGACTAAAAGGTAATTCAAGAGAATAGTATCATACAAAGGTATGTCGAACATTCAGAAAATAGAGAGGGAAGAGAGACACCAGAGCAGGGAAGCAAGATGACAAAGAGCCTTAGAGCTGCACAGAGAAAGGAGTCCTAGGGTGATCGAAAAAGAAGAGAATCCACCAGAGTCAGGTCATGACCGACATGAGGAAGGAATGGAACAAGAAGCGTCCCCTATGGAGGAAGAATTATGGATAGAGTAGCCAGAAGCTCTCCAATTAAGAGCTCCTAATGAAGGAACAACCCTCTCTCCATTGAATCCGTGTACTCGGATACAGACTATTGTCGAAGAGGACCTCCGACTACGAGCTGGTGACTTTAGTATATGGAGTCGACTAGACGATGAAACATACACTGGATGACACCTCATTATACGTCGACCAGAGGAAGGGAATTGGGTGACCTTTCAAGTGGCACCGTCCAATTGAAGTATCCACTTACTCTTACAGACACATGAAGGAGCACCCCCCCCCCCCACCAAATACAGCTTTAGAAGAGATAGAACATTCAGAAATATGGACAAATAGTTGCAGTGGACCATCGACAATAGAAGTTGACATCAACTGACTGCCAGTCAACAAAGAATCGACAATTGACGGGAACGAAAGTTTCGTCGACCAGAGTTCCACAGAGACGAATAAACCAATAACCCCACAACCCTCACCACTACCCCCACCTCCACCGCCACCACCTCCTGAGAGCAGTGACAGTGATTTAGACATGGGTCATGGATTAGCTCACCTTCCTCTATATGAGGGCGATGAGGACCCCAGACGACACTGGTTTGTTTGCAAGTCGACTTGGGGGGCCAACCAAGTTACAGAGGAAGATAGACAAATGGCATAGTTCGCCACTGCTATGAGGAAAAGGGCATTGACATGGTATATGACCTTTTAGAAAAGACAACCTAGAGCAACAAAAGCCGAGATCAAGGCGCAATTTTTGTCATTTTTCAAAACTCCAGATGCTAAACACTTGGCCGCGAAAAAATTAAAAACTACATCAGAAAAGCCAAGGGAAACTATTCGCGACTATGATAAGCATTGGAAAGACCTTCTAAGCTATATGGACTATGTTATAGATGAATAGTTACTAATCCAGTGGTTTCTTGCAGGGCTATCTCAGAAACTGCGCCGACACATCAGTCTGGAAACGTTCAAATCTTACGAAGATGCACTAACAAAATCTCTTCAAGTGGAGATGGACGAGGACATACCCGCTTACCCCATGGACCACAGATTTGAAGAATAGATCGAGAACATACAGAAGTCTCTAAAGGAGTTAAACATCAAGAATCATGAGATCTGGTGCACCAAATGCTCGATGGCATTCCAAAGACAACTGTCGACAGGAATACAGCCGATAGGACATTTGATTCATGCAGACCAAATCTTTTTCTGACATTTTCCAGGAGCACGGGGATCACTTGACAAAAGGCTGCCCATTCAACATGAAGAACGGCAAGGCCTCCTAGTGTGCCATCTGTGAGACCAAAAATCATAACACGACCGACTGTCATTTGAACCTGAAGAACCGACAGAACTATCAGGGGGTCTACCAAACTAATGCAGTGGCACAGCATAACAAGCAAAACAATATAGCAAATGATCAGAATGATCTAAGATATGATGGTCGACGATACGAGCGCCGGTAGAACAATCGATGCACATGCTATGGAGGAAGAGGTCAATTCCCTGGGAATCGATACAACCAACCACGTCGACCCATCCAATGCTTTACATGTTATAAAGAGGGACATCGGTATGTAGACTGTCCATATAAAGATAGAATTGATCTCAAATTCTGTACTCACTGTGGGGTAGGGGATCACTCACTAGAGGATTGCCCTACCATGTTAGAAAAAATTAATACAAAAAAAATGTTAATGTCTTGTCCTGTGTGCAAAAAAATGATGTAATAAACACAAAACAATTTGCATATTGTAACTAGACAAGGAACAAAAACAGGAGTTGATAACCCCAGAATTAGTAAAATAAAAGAGAAACACGTCTATCCTGACCCACTGAAAGAAAAACACACATACAAAGAAGCAACCATTGTATTCAAATAAATTGCATGACAAGAAAACGTTCATGACATTCAACATAACATAATAAACAAATTAATCCAGCTCGTACAAAAAGACAACTTAGTATCTCAGTTCATCGATTTGTTGTATGAAATAAAATGTACCAACTCTGAAAAACAAATAAATAACATCTACAGCTTAAATAAAAAATAAAAAGGTGATGCCGACCCACTTGTTGACCTAAAAATTGAAGGATACCACGTCCGACAAGTGGTGCTCAACTTCGGCTCACAAGTAAACATCATGACTCATGACATTTGGGAACAAATGGGCCGACCTCGACTCTATGAGTCAGGCATATACCTGAAACTAGCTGACCAGGGCCTAATTGAACCCATCGAAGTTTGGAAACACGTCGACACAACTATAAAAGGAATCACAACCAAGGTCGATTTTGAAATCATTGACCCAAAGGAAGGATCCAGTTCCTTCCTAGCGTTAGTCGGTCGACCTTGGGGTAGAAAGATGAAAGCATCCATATCCCTGGACAAGGAGCGAATCAAATTAAAAGGAATTGGGCAAAAGGTCGTTGCACCCATTCATCCATCTCAAGGGGAACCTTGGACTGAACCTATTGATGAAGAAGTCAATGTCTGACAACTCTACCAGATCCAAAACAATGCAGATTACACAGAACCAAACATCCATGGAGAACTTCATTTAGGCAATCAAGACTCAGTTGGTTATAATTTCAATGCTGAATTATATGGTTGGGAGATCGAGAACTACAAAACAAAAGCAAGAGGGTGCTAGACTATACAAAAAGTGTAGAAAAATCCCACGCAACAGTTCTTCATAGTGTCCATTGTCCCAAAAATCTTTGAGAAGAAAATTAGGGAACACCCTACCTTACAACCTACCAACCTGAATACTACACAACTACCAAGATACAAGGAAAGGGAATCACCAGTCATGCATGTCGAGCAAGTTTCCAAAAATATTGGTGAACATAGCTGACTCCAAAGCCTAGTAGAAACTTTTATAGGACAAGCTGCTAGATGGTGGGATACCCATCAGACAAGACTGCAGACCTGGACAACTGCTTCGACTTATTTTGTCGAAAGGTTTGGAGGAAAGAAGTTAACCCAACAAGCTCAGATACCTGTATTCACTCAAGGACAGAACCCAGAGGATCATGTCACAACCTATGAAAAAGAGTGGAGAAAAGTTGGATACAAGGATGAATGAGCATGGCCACATTTGTTCCCATCAACCCTCGCCAACTTACCAAACAAATGGTGTAAGATGGAAGAATCTAGAGGTGAAACCTTCTTATGGCATGAACTCAGGGAAAATTTTATTAAAGATTTCAACTTTATACCACAAAATAAAAACTTGGCTGAAACAACAAAACAAATTAAAGAATTTATCCAGCCGACCGAAAACAAACCCTTAAAAGATAACCGACAGACAAGGACTTGTAACAATATACAAACACGGCTCAAGCCACAGTCGACAAGACTACAGTTAGAAAATGAAAACAAAGAAGGGAAAAGATTTCGATGGAAATCCAATCATGTCGAAACAACCAAACCTATTTGTACAATCCTGAAAGTCAAAACAACTGACAAACAAGATACCAACAGAATGACTGCAGCCGACTTACCTGCCACATTTTCACAGTTCAAAGAAGGAAGTCAACTGATCAATGAAGCCAAAGCATTAGAGTGGCTAGATGCTAAAGTCAAAACTAAATAATTCGACATCTCAAATGATGATCAACCAAAAATGGAAAAGATTGGTGACTGTTGGAGCGAAGAGTAGACCACAGAGATAGTGAATTTAAAAGATTTTCAAGATGTATTTGCTAGAGACTACAAATACCTCAAAGGATTAGTCCACGAAATGGGAGAGATGAAAATTAATACTAAACCTGATGTTCGACCTGTGAAAAGAAGGCCTTATAAACTAGCTCACAAATACAAGGAGATAGTCAAAAAGGAAATTGATAACATGTTGGTAGCAGGCATCATCTACCCTATCGACCAATCAGAATGGGCAAGTCCAATGGTTGTACAACCTAAGAAACATGATCCGACCAGACTAAGAATTTTTTTCGACTTCAGGGAACTAAACAAAGTAACACTAACAGACCCATTTCCAACCCCTTATGTAGATGAAATCTTGAATGAAGTTACAGGACATGAATGCTACTCATTTACAGATGGATTCTCAAGCTATAACCAAGTTCCAATAGCTAAAGAAGACTAGAAGAAGACAACCTTTGTGTGTGAATTTGGTTCATTTGCTTACAAAATTATGCCTTTTGGATTAAAGAATGCACCTGCAGTGTTCTCCCGAATCGTTGTCAAAACATTTCAAGAATATATCTATAAGAGCATGGCTGTATACTTTGACGATTGGACAATATACTCCATGTTAAAGGATCATTGCAAATGGATCAGACTTATGTCGGAGAGATGTCGACAGATTCAACTTTCCTTAAACATCAAGAAATGCATATTTGTGACCCCCATAGGGATATTATTAGGGCACATTGTCTGTAAGGAAGGCATTAAGGTTGACTTTGCAAAGATCAAAATTATTCTCGACCTAAAACCACCAGTAAACCCAAAACAAGTTAGGGTGTTACTTGGCCACACAGGCTATTACAGAAAATTCATAAGATATTATTTAGATATGACCTATCCTATTGAAGAACTATTAAGAGAAGATCAAGAGTTTAACTGGACAAAGGAGTGCCACATATCATTCGAAAAATTGAAAAGAAAGCTAGTCGAAGCACCAATCCTAAAGTTTCTAAATTGGTCAATCAAATTCCATGTTCATATTGATGCATCAGGCTTGGCAATAGGAGCAATCCTAACTCAACCAGGAGATGATGGAATGGATTATCCTATAGTTTATAGTAGCAGAAAATTAAATAAGGCTGAGAGAAACTATTCGAAAACAGAAAGAGAAGCCCTAGGAATGGTCTTTTCCCTACAAAAATATCGACATTATCTCTTAGCTAACCCATTCATACTCTATACCGACCATCAGGCCCTGAAGTACCTTGTCAATAAACCACTACTTCATGGAAGGATTTGTCTATGGCTACTTCTTTTCCAAGAATTTGAGTTTGAAGTCATTGTCCGACCAGGAAAGTTAAATGTTGGTCCCGACCATTTATCCCTAATCGACACAGGAGAAGAACCGACAGGAGTCGACGATGACTTACCTGATGCACAATTATTTCAAATTGAAGTAGTCCCAAAAGAACTAGAAGAAATAGCTCAGTTCTTAGAAGATGGACATGCACCAAAAGGTATGAGCACCAAGAAAATCCAAATCTTAGCTATGAAGGTTGCACCATACAGTCTCATCAATGGATTCTTATACAAAATGGGATTAGATGACATCCTCAAAAGATGTGTACTAGAACATGAACGAGACAACATTATGCATGAAGCACTATGAATCTGCAGGAGGACATTTTCAAGCGGACACAACTGTAAAGAAAAACCAACAATCAGGATTATGGTGGCTGACACTCCATAGAGATTGCAAAAATTTTCTTAGTCGATGTGACAGATGTCAATGACTAGGTCGACCCCTTCCTAGTACAGAAATGCCTTTGATATCAATAAATCCAAGTTTAACATTTGAAATCTAGGCCATATACTTCATAGGGTCATTCCCTATACCAGCAAAAAGGACAAGTGCAAGGTATATCATTACTGCAGTTGAATATGTCACTAAATGGGCAGAAGCTGAACCAGACGACACATGTTCTAGTGAGATAGCTACTAAGTTTATCTATGAGAATATCATCACTAGATTTGGATGTCCACTAACCCTGATTAGTGACCAGGGGACACACTTTATCAACAAAACTATCAAAACCCTAACCGACCAATTCCAAATCGACCATTGTCGGAGTACATCATACCATCCTCAGTCGAATGGAGCAATTGAAGCATTTAATAAAACACTAATAAGAGGATTAAACCAAAATATGTAATGCTGATAAGGACGACTGGGATGAGAAAATACCTGTAGTCTTATGGGCATACAGAACAACACATAAACGATTGACTGACCAAACTCCTTTTCGACTAGTCTATGGACAAGAAGTAGTAGTTCCACTACACTTCTTACAACAGACCCCTATCATCGTAGAAATACTACATGTCGATGTCGAACAAGGAAGGAAGGACCGACTATTGCAACTCAGCAAGCTGGAAGAACACCGACTAATGGCAATACAATACCAAGAAATCTAGAAACAACAATAGAAAGCATGGCACAACCGCAACATCAAGAACAAAAACTTGTCGGTCAGAGACCTTGCTTTACTATACAATAGTCGGGTCAAAGGTAAACCTAAAAAGCTCCACACATAATGGATGGGACCATACGTTGTCGAAGAGATACATCCCAATGGATCAGTCCAACTAAGGACGTTACAGGGCATAGTATTTTGGAATCTCGTTAATGGAGCCCGATTAAAACGCTACAGAAACTAATTAAAAAAAAATCATATAATGACCATAACCGTCAACCAAAAGCCATAAAAACTTAAAAATTCAAAAACCAAAAAAATACCGCACTTACAGAAAACTATGACAAGAAATCACCATCTTGACAACCGCCATCATGGCCATCAACATAACACCATCGACCATTTTCACCTCGCAGTAACAAGCCCAGCCATTGTAGAAGTCTACATACAGAAAAGACCGACCATCAAACTTCACAGCCCACCGCAATAACTATTGAGACCATGAAGAATTTTGTACCTCCCTGTTTCTTCGAGATGAAGAAACGTTTTGTTCGCGGGGGAGATGTAGAAGGAACAAGTTGATAAGTCGACTTGAAGGATAGCCGACTTAGTCAATCAGCCGACTAAGTCGATGGCCCGACTTAGTTTATCAACTGACTAAGTTGGTCGGCCGACTAAACTAGAGATTAGGTCAGCCACCTAAGGTTGCGTCAGTTCACCGAACCGACAAATAGTTTTTTTGTAACAAATAGTTATTTTGTAACCGTTCTGTAATCATATGTATTAGGCTGTTGAGCTAGATGAGAACTCAGTTCAGTTCTCTGTGTTGCATGGACGCATTCGTATAATATAATCTGTTAATTCACTTATTTGTTCTTATCTCTTGTCTCTGTTATATATATATGTTTTAGTGTGTATTATTGGTAACCTTATGTGATCTGTGAGATTACAACACTCTTCAACAATGAATTGAGCAAGAATCGGTAAATTTGCAACAGAAGGGCAGCTACAAAATTTGTCTATCCAGGGATTCAGTGGACTATCGAAGACTCGAGACTCAAAGTCTTCCCAAGTGCCCTTGAATAGTCGGATCATGGATGAGCATCTTAGTCCCAATCGACACAGACCACGGTGGGCCACTAGGCTCCCTAATGCGAAGTTCAAGTTGATGAGTCGGGATTGTGACTCACGATTTGATGTTCAATTCCAAAGCATTTAATGGCATTAGCATGCATTATTGATTCATCAACTTCATCAAATCTTGGTATGAGATGATGCCACCTACCCACTCAATTTTCCATAAGTCATCTTATTGTTCACCTAGTCATGTGATCTCACAACTTACAAGTCACTTGAGTATTTGAGTATATGATGTGGAATTAAATACTCATATGAGTCATATCTATGGATGGTGAATTGATTTGATAAACCTCCACTCTCAAGTAAGGAAAAACTAATGTTGTTGTTTTTTGGGTTACAACTTACAAGTTGCAATTTACAATGCATTGAGCAATCTTTGCTAGATTTGAACCTAACCTAGTCCAATGCAGGGTATGTAAATTTCTAGACCAGGGTTTCACCCATTGCTAGACATTTATATTATGACCACCACAAGACTAGGATGACGGATCTTTGGTAGTAGGCTAGCAGCACGCTGCCCTTTGTTTGTGCTCATGAATCATATCCTATACTAGTTAGTCCAGGATTCTAGGATTTATTCCAATTTCCATTCATTTAGTAGGGTCAGAATCATTTGAATCAACACTCCCAGTCTCCCACGGTCCACCTAGGCTGCTTAGTCTATCTGTATCATCAAAGGAAGGGGGTTAGGTAGTAGAGAAAGGCAACTAGAATGGAGGGCTAGTGAGAAAGAATGGTTGTACAATATGCATATAGTCATCTCTAAAAGAAACCAAAGAATTTGTCATATACCTAACTAAATATTATCATTACTTAATTTGTCGGGATGCTTACATGGTAACTCTTATGCCCGAGCTGTTTATGAGGGTTTCGTATGTCTGCAATGGCTACGTTTTAGAGAGGCTCGTTCCCATCATTATAGCACTAGTGTGTTTCTCCTGCAAATATTGCTATTACCTCCCCTCCTCACTCACCTCACCTTTTGACTTGAGTCCTCTTCTTCTTCTTCCTCTCATGGGCTCTCTGACATTAGAGGAAATTTCAACTCAAAATGGGCCTCCTAAAATGAATTAATAAAATAATAATTAAAATAATAAAATAATATTTATTAATTTTGGAGGAAGAAAAGAAAAAACTATTTTTTTTGTTTGTATTTTTGACATATCTCCCTGTGTTTTTACTCAAATTTTGATCGAAAGAGCTCATTGGATGCGGAATTAAATTTCGCATCCAACGAGTACCCACTCGACATACTTTTGACGGACCCTGCTACCCCAAAAACAAGAAATACCTGAAAAAACAGAATGATGATGTCATCATTTCATTTTTTCAGGTATTTCTTGTTTTTGGGGTAGCGGGGTCCGTCAAAAGTATGCTGAGTGGGTACTCGTTGGATGTGGAATTTGATTCCGCATCCAACGAGCTCTCCCGATCGAAATTTGAGTAAAAACACAGAGAGATATGTCAAAAATGCAAACAAAAAAAGTAGTTTTTTTTATGATACCTATCCCCAAATTTATATTAAAAAAATGTTTAAGACCTATACGGTATTTCAAATTTAAATCCATTTCATTGGCTAACACATGATGACATGGAATTTGAATAAAATTTAAAAGGCCCATTTTGAGTTGAAATTTCCTCTAATGTCTACGCCTTGAACGTCCTCATAACGAAGAATGATCTCTAAAAGTCTCTGGAAACCTTACTCAAACAAAATCCAGTTTTCCCTCACCTACATAGATATATCTATGTTATGTAGAAGCAATTATAAAATGATTTTTTTGTAATCATGTGAAATACACAAACATGCATTCGCTTACCTCGGGCAAGGTAAACCAACTCAGGAGCGTTGGGATATTGTGGAATTGAAATGGAGTTGCTTCCAATCGTCTATATGTAGAAGGAAACATTTGCACACTCTAATTCTTCGTTGTCTTTTGCGGTGGGCAACTTGAAGGTTCCACCATTTTCACAGGTAGGAGCAAGAAAAGCAAAGGTAGAATGTTGGGTAGGCTGGATTGAGCTTCCCCAAACTTAAAGAGATTGCTGAAGTCTATGAAAAAAACTATTATTTTGGGTTTATGAGTATAGGACAGTTGAAGGTCGGGAATCAAACTCTCAACTCTCCAATTCTATGCTTAAGTGTCTCCCTAATTTCTATTTCCTCCAGAAGATTATGCAGAGCTAAGCTGTCGACTTGGTTGTCATGAATTTACAGGTATGTATAGCATTTTACACTTGTGTAACATTTTATATACGGATAAAAGTTAAATGTGTTTCTTGTTGGAGTTCCTTCTGGTTCTATAAATATAAGGGTTTAAAATTTCTCAATCCAAAATGTTGTTTGAATTTTGCAATGTATTATGCGATTGCCTTTTAGCTAGACTAAGTCTCGAATACTCAATAGATGTGACCTAGAAAATCCAGTATTTAAATGAAATTGGAACCAAAATAATGTATACATTTCATAGTCTAGGACCACAACTTCGTTTGGGTAGAGGAGCAAGAAGAAAGAGCCTTGTGTTTGAGTTCCAAATCTGTCAATGTTATTTATCTGTCGTGAATTGTAAATATTAGGTTGAAAGAAAGAACGATATTTGAATATAAGTGTTTGAATTGTTCCAATTTCCTTAATGAAATCCAATAGTTGAAAGGATAAAATATTTAACAAGTGACACTGTAAATGTTGTAGATTCCGACCCCTTCGTTTTCTTGTCAACCTTCTAATAATGGAAATAAGAAGTAATTGTCTACCAATATATCTAAACAAGGGAATCCCTCAACGGACGTTCATGAATGAGGGACTGGGAGTGCAATGATCTAGCAAATAACATGATTTCAACATCCTCCTTGTCTCAAACCTCCCAAATGTGTGTTTATGATTCGTCTTCCTTGTTGACTATGGTAGAAACTAGACACCCAACTTGTAGTGATATTTGTTGGAGAATTTAAAGTTCTTTCTTCTAGTGGACCAATAAATACTTAACCTTTTCGATGGGGCCGATAAACTCGATATAGATTGGAGGGACTATCCATAATCTACCTAAAATTGGGGATTTTGTTTGATCACTTCAAATTGGGGTATAAACTCGATATACATTGGAGGGATTATCCATAATCCACCTAAAATTGGGGCCTTTGTTTGATCACTTTGATTTGAGCATGTTGGGAGGACATAATTCAATTCTAAAAATAACTGCTGAATTTAGGGTTATTAAAAAAGTTTCTCCGTGAAAGCATTAGATATTACATTTTGTGGTTTTTCTTTTAGGTAGGCCCAATCACACTTGACCAATAGAGCCACCATCAAGCTGAATCAATCCTCCATTCAAAAGGTCCTTCCAAATTCCAATGCCTTATTTTATAAACTACCTAAAAACCGAGTATTTCGCCGGCCCGACAAAATTGTCCCTTATCTAAGTTCAATAAACTATATGCTCCAGGGACTTGGGAGAGTACATGGTTTACCTCACTAATTCCATGTAAATGTTGAATCACTCTCGATTTCTTCTTATTGTCATTTTTTTCCTATACACTGTTTTTAATAAATAATAAAACTTTATTATACACCTACAGTGTCAAAAAAAAATAATGATTTATTTTTACATGTCAATATTGAAGGGTCCAATTTCACAGAGCCCTTCAAAGTGAAATGTAACCTTACCCTTCAAATTTGATCCCTGCAATAACACCTACTAAAATGTCAAAATTTTCGATAATGAAAAAAAATTGTAATATAAAATAAAAAATAAAAAATCATGCCGTCAATCAAGTTTCTCATGTCTTTTCATGTTTTGTACCTATTCATCACAACGTCACTCACTTATATACAGCGATTTAATCACCGCAAATCATGGAAGAATCTTCGTACGATTTCATAGTTACTGATTAATTGGTGAGGTGGAAACGGGAATGGCAGCCTTCTCACAAAGTGAAGTATTTATGAATAGAAAAAGACAAACAATGTGTTTTGGCAGCTGGCGTGGGGAAAACACAGAAACGTGGTGAAACAGTGTTTATAAATTATCAACTAATTTATAAAGTAAAGTTGATAAATTGAATTATTAAAAATTGCTTTGTAAATTAACTTTGATCGATTATTCATCTTCGTACGGACTATTCCTGCTTTCTTTACAACTTGAGAGATAGTAATAATATTAAAAAAAGGGTGGTTTGCTTTCTTTAATTGTTGACTGCTAAACTTGCTGAGGTCCACTGATATGATGTAAAGGAAAACAACTTGATCGGTCAGAATCTATCAGCCGTCAGCGGTCACTCCCCAAAAAAATTTAGGTCCACTGATATGATGTAAAGGAAAACAACTTGATCGGTCAGAATCTATCAGCCGTCAGCGGTCACTCCGCAAAAATTTTTAGGAAGACTTCGTATCGAAAACGCGATGACCGGCCTTTCTTAAGATTGGATAGTTTGTCATTGCGAATATTTGGTCTCACGAATTAATCGGTCTCCCATCACTTTTTCATAAAGGAAGAAAAGAGGTCCAGCTTAACTTTTAACTTTTTCATAAAGGAAAAGAAAAGTGGTCCAGCTTAACTAATAACTTTTCATAAAGGAAAAGAATATTTGGTCTCACGAATTAATCGGTCTCCCATCACTTTTAACTTTTAATCGGTCTCGCATAACTTTTTCATAAAGAAGAAAAAAGTGGTCTACTTTTTCATAAAGGAGAAAAAAATGGTCTCGCATAACTTTACTAAACGGAAGAATCTATCAACGGTCACTACCCAAAAACTTAGCATTAATAAAAATACACTTCGTGAGGTCCACTGATATGATGAAAAACAGCAACTTAATCAGCCAGAAAAACTTCGTATTGAAAACGCCGTGACCCGTCATTGCGAAAATCTAGCAGTGACCGAAGGCTCACTGCTCTAAACAATTTAATCATCGCCAATCTATAACATTCGTACGAATTAATCGGTCACATTGAGAGTCTGCGTAAAGTTTTATTGCGTTGAAAAACCCAAGACCATGAGTTACGCACGCGGCACGTCTGTGGCAAATAAAAAGTAACCTCCTTTACTATCAAGCGAAATTTTCGAACATTGATGTTCGACCTAAGTATTTCACATTTCGCGGTATTTAAACCAAATTATATTATAAAATTAATTTTGAACTATTTACGCACAATATCTTTATAACTGATTATAAAATTAATTTGATTTTAAATATGAACATCACTTTCTTAAAAAAAAAATCATATTATTTAATAATAAAGATAAACATGAAAGGTACTTGACCCTCTTGTTACAAGTGAAATATGCACATAATGCAGATTGATAACTTGATGTATAAAAAAGAGCAACAACTTGTCCAAGAGCTTTATTCACAAGGCATGTTGCAACCTATAAGTTGGATTTAATGTCACATGTTATCTTTTATATAGCAAAACTTTAGTGTCTAATTGGTCATCTTCTTTATAAATGAACAATTGTTGCTTTCTTTAGTGTGCATTGCTTTGTGCAATTGACATATTTAGCAATTTCAACATTTGTTTATTATGTAGTGTGACTAAATTGTTAGTTGCATATAAATGCATTGAAGTTTGAAATATGTGTTGTTATTCATGAGTCAAGAATGAATTTGTCTCGCACATGAGAATGTGCCAATCCTCCTAGGTAGGCCTTGCATGTTTGATGTTTATGAGGAGTTTTTGAAAAGTGACTTGAGAAAGGTCACCACCTTGTTGTCGAAAAATAACATCTAATGTGACAATTGTGTTAATGCTTCACCAGATTCTATATTGCCATGAAGTGTTCTTGCAGACATTGGGATGTGATTTTACAAGTGGTAACTGACCCAAGTCACCACCAAGAATGATAGAATGGCCACCAATGGAGTGTTTCTATGGTGAAAAAATGCTTTGTGCAAGCCCTCATCAATGCGATTGAACAATTTTAGGCAAATGAATCCCATCTCATCAATAAGAATGTAGTGAACATGCTTTAGCTCTTCTTGAAAAGTTGTGAATGATTGTCCCTCAAGAGAGCCCATCTCCTTTATAAGTATTTAACAAGAGCGCATGTATAATAATATAGATTCAACCTAAACTAAGTAATGTATAGCTTACACGTAATAGTCTAGGTTCAAACTAAACTAAGTAGTATAGAGGCTATTGGTATTTTTCTAGGTTCAAACTAAACTAACTAGTGTAGAGCCTATATGCATTGCTCTAGGTTCAAACTAAGTAATGTGAAGCCCCGTGGATGTGAGGAGTAAAACTATATTTCTATTATTAGGGAAAAACATTAACACATTGTTAAAAAATGTGTCTTTACCATTATAAGGAAAAACGTGCCTTTTTAAAGAGCTAACACATACATAGAAAAAGTGTTTTATCATGATCAAAATAACTTATCAAATTGGTAGGAAAAATGTATTTTCTATTATAAAACATCAGTAACCAATTAATTGTTCTATTAAGAAATACATTGCATTCCTTTTAATAATAAGATAAACCTAGTAATGCTATAAAGAAGGAACATATGTTAAATATAGAAAAATGAAATATGTAATATGAACCATTTAGAAAATCAATCAATGAAAATATATGTGTTACACAAAGTAAGCTTAATACACCTCATTGAAATTCACACAAAGGTTTTAGTTTAAGTGGAATAAGTTCCATATGTAATCATGTATTACATTAAGCTATAAAATTATATACTATTTAGTCTCTGCATGTGGGTGTTAGAATATTTAGACACTCAAGAGTTAGTTAAAACTTAAGATGAACTTGGCCGAATGTGGCTTTAGGTAAAGGTTTAGTATACATTAGTAAGCATTTGTACTTATGTAATCTTATGGTGACAATATGTTCTAGATAGAAAGTGATCTAGCGATTCATCATCTCTTCAATACTGATGGCTACATTGATTTGTGGCTTAGCACCCGATTGGTCCATGATATCTATTTAAATACCATGGAGGGTCATTTGTCGATGATTTATTGGGATAAACTCATATGTAACATATTTTTATTTTGCATTAATATATTGCCCCATGAGGTCGCATTTGTTGGAGTCGTGGATTGTTTCTCTCTCTAATTGTTCTAACCATGTAGTACATTTTGTATCGATCCTTTATCTATTTGTGTGAGTGGTTGCTTAAGGTGTTCGACCTATGTGGAAATATTGTGCTTTATTCAAATATGGTATCAGAGCACTTGTGAACATCCATTCCCATTTTTTGTCAAGATCTTAAAATTGTGCAACTATATGCATGGAAGGGTTTTTTTTATTCTTCTATTTTTGTCTATTTATGGCATGAGAGGGATGTTCCATTATGTTAGGAGTGCTACTTTCAATTGGAAAATTTTTCTGTTTCATCCAAAAAGTTTTTTTTCCCAAGATATGATCATATTGTTTTCATTATGGATTTTTTAAAAAATATTTCTCATGCTATTTAAATTTTAATTCATTTTTCAGTTTATATTTTTGCTTTACTCTTTTTTATGTCTATGCATGTTATTCTCCATGTATTTTATGCAAAGTTGGTAAATCAAAATCAAATAAGTTTTTTCTTTATTATGTATGCATTTTACCATGTGCTCTATATGAACTCAATTAATTAGAAACAAAGAGAAAACTTGCATTTTATACATAAGATAACCCCGATGGTGAGAAGTTATGGTTTCAAAAAATTTCTTATTCTTGTGTACATTTTTCTGGAAGTATTTTACAAGCAAATATAAGGAATTTGGGGATAAGCATGCACTTCTAGACAATAAAGACATTTTTATATGTTCATATATTGTTATAGCAGAAACCATAGAAGACATGTTCATATATTGTTATAATACCAATATTCTAATAGCAACATATGTAAAACAACATGAACATGTTGCATGAACACATGTGTTGAAAATATAGTTTGATAAATTACAATTTGTATGTAGAGAGATAATTAATTTTGATGGATTTATTCATTATTTGTTAACGATTTTTTAAAAGAAAAAAATACCCATCAATGTCATTATTCAAATTGAAATTATGTTGTGTGATTTACATTCCATAAACAAATTTATACTTATTTTAATTTTGAATTTATTAAATATCAAGTAAGATTATATCTATTTTTAGAGATTTAATTTTCTTTGAAACTTGAAATATTGAATATTAAGATGAATTTAAACTTGTGTTAATTCAATTTTCTATTAATGTTATTATTATATGATGATAATGATGGTGATGATGACAACAATGACGACGACCACCCATTTATGCATTTTTTTTTGTTTCTCCCATCTTAAGAAAATTCTCAAGAAATTAATTGATTTGTTTTAAACTTTTGCTTTATGATTGAAAAGTTTGAAGTTACAATTTACTAGTTCTCTTTGATTTCCATGAGTTTTTAAGTTATCAAGATTAGTGGTGTTACGCATATTATGAAATTATAATTTATGTGAGGATAAGCAATGTATTTTAAGATAAAGTGCTTTTTCATTAGGCTCAAGTAATTTTCTTGGATTTGATGATCATAACATATGTATTACACTATACTTAGTAGCATATTTTAAACATGAGATAACATTTTAAACATGTTGTGTAAGAATTTCCTATATAAAGGTGATGTTTAGGAAGAGTGTTTATAATCTATGCATTTTTGTGGAGGCATGTAGTGGAATATCAATTTTGTTCAATGATGATGCCTTAGTTCTAAATATCATTTGATTATGTTTTTTTACCCTTGCAAAAGACTAGTTGAAAAATTTGGATGAGAAGTGCATGGTAATTGGATTTATAGGTTTGCACCAAGATAGTGCATATGTTTATGTCTTACTTGTATTCATAGAGGTATCCATTTTCCCCTTTTTTTAAATGTCTTGTGCAATATATTTGAACAAGTTCTCCTTTATCTTATGGTGTGCCCAATGGGTCTTTATGTAATTTCTCCTTTTAGGAAATTTTGTCAAAATACAAATTCTTCAATTATTTCACAATGTACATAAATTCAACTTCTTACAACTCTAGTTAAATGCATTCAATTGATCCCAAAATTCCTCCAATTTCTTTCAAACTTGGTGAGGAAGGTCCTGAAGGGTGATGGGACATATGATCACATGTATCAAACATATAATCAATTGATATACCCAAACATGGTCTGCAATTTGCAAGGGAAGAAGTTTCGGGACAAGACTAGTCAATTTGGGAGGTGGAAATCCCCCTTGGGTCCTAGAACAAATCTCTTCCAAGCACTGTACAGCCTTCACTAATGGTGGGTATGATACTTGGATCTGTTATAAGACATTAATTAAATTATATTTAAAGAATCATATGTGGTTTTGGGTTCGAATAGTAATTTTAAGGTTCCAACCCCCAATGGTAAATGACTCCAAATAGCTCCAAATGCTCTTGAATTGTACCAGAAGGTGTATGAGTGATATAATAACTTAAATATAATGTTAAGGGGAGTATTATGGCCTTCAAATTACTTCTGGAAGTCTATATCAAATTATGAGTAAGATAGATGCTTTAACTAGAAAATTTGGGGCTCAAATCCCTCCCGGGTAATTACCGGAATGGCTTCCCAAATGTACAGAAACTCACTCAAATCCTCAAATTGAAGAAAGGTATTTGTAGAAGACATTATCAGAGACTCATATGAATAAACAATCGAACTCCCATGTTTGTTATCACTTCCTTCAATCATATATAAAAAAATTAGTTTTGGACCCTTGGGGAAACAAGATGTAGTTTGGTCCAAATGATATGAAATTCGACCCAATGGAAAAAAATTATTAGTTACTAAACATGAAAACCATAGTATACATTAATTACAGTTCATTCATTCATAAATCATCAATGGTGCACACATATATTCGATTCCATCAATATTGCAAGAGTTTACGACAAGGTATTGGGAAAATGGCATTGTTTCTTCATTATTGGACAATAATACATGAGATATCTTGGCATTTCAACCTTATAGGTTTCTGAACTTGAAATGCAGAGCATTTACATCAGAATACAAAATACTGTAGCAAGAGAAGATCCCTCAAAGAGATGAACAGCTCACCAAGTGCACCTCACTCCTTAGAGCTGAAATATGGTGAGAAAACTTAAGATGAATGGAAGAACAAGCTGATATTGAGATGTATATGAACTTCCTGTAGCTTGCACTTGTAAATTATGACTCCATTTAATCTCCTTGAAAGACTTGAGTTGCCTCTCCAAATCACCAATTAGGTTGGGAATCTTTCACCCTCGAAATTAGCTAAGGCAAGGAACTAGTCACCCACTAGCTCTATCTTCACAAACCCAAATTCATCAAATGATCAAAAAGATTCTTCTTATGGCCGATCCCTGTATTTAATAAACATTATTGGTATTCTAAGGTTCCAAATCAATCCATAAACCAAATCCAAGTCGAATTCATGTGGCTTCCCATGCTATGCCATGTGGCCTCTCTCTTCACCTTCCCCCTTCTCCAAAATTTGAGTAGGATCCTCTTGGCCTTCTCCAACTCTCAAATTCGACCTCTAAGATGCTCTATTCAGAACTAAAATGTCATTATGTCAGCATTCAGATCTGACTTGTGTCATAATTGTCATAGAATCTCCATCATTGGTCTCATAGATGTCATAAATGTAAGGGGAATCTAACCAAGTGTCCATGAAACTCCTATTTGGCTCTTCCTCTCCCATGTAAGTTACAATTCATCCCAAATTCGACCTATGAAGTATATGGACAAGTATATTAACCTCGTAATCCATACCAAAACATTAGGCTTCCCATAGATTCAAAATTACAAGAGGAGGATGCCATTTAACATAGGAATTCTAGCTTGAGTGGGCCCCATAGTCTCCATGTGTCTCCTTTCTCCATAGCCATTTCAATTTTCTCTTGTATTTATTTAATAAGATACATTATTAAATATATTTATCCTCTTCTAATTTCTAAACATCATTTATTATCCCCCTTATTCCAAATCTCAAAGCTTTCACCCCCAACCTAGGAAACTAGTGATTTTCCTCCTTGGCAATTATTTGACTTTTAGCATCAATTTGACAACTTTCATGAATATGGAAAATGTGATTTGGCCATTGTGACCCAATGAAAAATTTTGGAAATTACAATTTATATATGGATATATACTTAACTTTGCATCCTCCCAAGGTAGTAAAAATTTACTTCATTTCCTTAATACTAGTTTCTATGATAAAAGGTCCATGTCATATGTCAAGATATCTTTTCTGTCTCATGAATTTGAGGAATTGTGAACCTTGCACAATTGTAATGATATATTTTCATGTCCCAAATTTTGTATTGGGTCACAATGTCCTAATCACATTTTCCATATTCGTGAGAGTTTTTCAAATTGATGCTAAGGGTCAAATAGTTGCTAAGGACGAAAATTACTAGTTTCCTAGGTTGGGGGTGGAAGCTTTAGGATTTGGAATAAGGGGGAAAATAAATCATGTTTGAACATTAGAATGGAATAAATATTTAATAACATAAATAAATAAACAAATACAAGGGAAAATCAAAGTGGAAATTGATCATGAAGACACATGGAGGATGTGGGACCCACACAAGCTAGATTTTCTATGCCACATGGCATCCTTGTCTTGTCATTTCGAATCCATAAGAATCCCAAGGGTCTTGGGATGAGTTGGAAGGTCAATATACTTGGAATGAATTAGTTAAGGTCGAATTGGAGTGGAAGAGTAACTCCCATGGAAGAGGAAGAAGCATTTTGGAGCTAGTGAGACACCTAGACTAGATTCCCTAGCTCTATGACAACAATGATGAAGATGCTATGAAACCTATGAAAAAAATCATATACGAAGGCTGAAATATGACATATATGAAATTCCAGGGCTAAAAATATCTCCAAGAGGGCTCTCAAGGGAGTTAGGGCAGGTAATATGCTTCCACATGTGATTTGGTGGAAGTGAGAGACTAGGAATTGTTGTACAAGTGGCATTCTTTGGAATCTCTTCCCAAATAGAGTTGGAATGCATATCTTGGAAGGAATTCAACCCATAGAGAGCTTGGAAACTTTATAAACTTAAAGAACAAATAATGAAGGGACATTTTTTATCATTTGAGAAATTTGTAATAGTGAAGAGAGAGAGCTAGTGGATTACTAGTTTCTTTCCTTACCTAATTTCGAGGGTGAAAGATTCCCATCCAAGTTGGTGTGTGGAAAGGCCATTAAGGTATTTCATGGAGATTTAATGGAGTCTTAAGTTACATGTGAAATATATAAGGCATCTCGTGGAAACTTCAGTATCAGCTTGTTCTTTCATCTATTCCAATTTTTCTCATCATATTCTTGCTCTATGGATTAAGGCGCACTTGGTGAGCTATTGATATCTTTGGGGGAGGTTATAATGCCCCATTATATTATGTTATGATTTAAATGGTATGTATTTAAATTTCATAATAATCTCAGGTTGAAATACCAAAATAGTTCATGTAAAAATGTTAAACAATGAAGAAACACTGCCATTTCCCCACTACCTTGTTGTGAACCAATGTAATGTTGATGGATTCGAATGGATAAGTAAAATACTGATGTTTTATGGATTAATTTAATATTATATATGTATTATATGAGTTTAATGTTCAGTACATATGCATTTTTAGTCATTTTGTTTAGTTTCAACACATTTGGAGAAGATTTCCTATCATTTCCCCCAAGGTTGAAACTAGTATTTTTGCATCTGATTTAATGGAATTATAGAAGACATTAAAAGTTTAAAGGTGATGAATATGAGTCATGTTGATCCTTTAAATGTCCCATAATTCCATTTGGAAATTATAGTTGGATTGAGTGCATTTGGAAAGTCATTTTCATCATCTACCCCTAGGGGATTTGAACCACAAGTTGCTCGTAAAACTCCATTCATTGACCAGATTTCCAAAGTGAGTTTTAGAAGTCATTCGGTGGTTTAAAGACACCTATAAACAATTTTTTTATGTATTAACATAATTCATATGCCTTCTGGTACAATTTGAGAGCATTTGGAGCTATTTGGAGCCATCTACCATTGGGGGTTTGAGCCTCAAAATTAATAGTAAATTCCATGAGTTCTCTTGGATACCTATTCGACCCTAAACCACATCTAATGTTGAAAATATAATTTAATTAATGTATTATAATAGATACAAGTCTCATATCAACCATTATTGTAAGTTGTATAGTGTTTTGAAGAGATTTTTTCCATGACCCAGGGGGGATTTCCACTTCCCAAATTGAGCGTAATGAATTGTTACATGATGCATACTTGAATAAAAGTGACGATAATCATAATCTCACAATTCAAAATGAGAAACTTCTTGAAAAGTGGCAAGAGACTTGTTTTTCCTCGTATGTTTTAGATTGTCAAATGGTAGATTATTTGGAGGATTCTCATGACATGGTGGATCATGAGAAATGTGGAAATTTGAATGTGCTTGATGTGGTGGAAGAGGAACTAGAATTGTCTCTTGATGAAGGTTATGAAATTTTTAAAGAAGAGCATGATTCCTCTACATTGGAACCAATCTATGACAAAGGTTTCACACTTTTTAAGGAGCTGCATGATACTATCCATATGGATCCTTCCCATGATGAAACTTCTGCATTTTTTTATCATTTGGGTGAATTAGTTCATTCTCTTACATCCTACAATTCCATGTTTTTCATCATTAGTCTCAATGAAGTATGGGTGAAAGGGTTATTTTTTATGGTGCCACATGAGGAGTATGGAACTCCTAGATTTACTTTTTTATGATGATATGGTTGGAGCACATTCTTATTCACATTTTTAGAAGCATCCTTTGTTACTTTATGATGATGCACATCTAAATGGATGCACCTATGATATGCATTTGAGTCACTTGAATACTCATGGTTGATCTTGCTCAACATTTGGTTCATTTGATGTTGGAGGAACTTCATCCAACACTGGGGTGAACAGATTTATGATTGGAGAACATTTTGTTTCCAGCCACATACTTTGTTATATCTTTATGATTCTCTCATTCATGGATGTATGGGTGAGACTTATTTGATCCATTTGAAGTCTCTTTCTTTCGCTCATTATTTGGTTCAGATTTTAGTGGAGATTCTTCATTTACTTCTTGGATGAAAGAATACATGGATGAATATTTTGATGCATATCACATCCTTTTGGAAAAGCATTATAGGACATGGGATCCTCACCTATGTCATTGGATCATATTTTATTGGTCACTTGAAGCTTGTATGCACTTGGAAAATGGTGGTCTACTTACTTGGAGGTATAAGCGCTTTCATGATTTTTTGATGAGGCACCTCCTTGATGTACATTTTTACTATGCTGTTATAAACTTTGATGATATATATTATGTACTTATGATTTTTAGAATAATTCATACAAGAAAATGGGATCCCAGAATTCTCTTTCCTAATGGTATGGGTTGGAGAGCACTCTTAATTATTGGAGTGCAATACAAGCAATGGGACCCTGGGATAGTTTTTAGTCCCATTAATTTCATTTTTTTGGGGAAACAAGCAGTATGGGAGATGGATTCTCCACTTAATAAAGTTATTTTAATTATAGTAGTGCAGCAGCAAGCATGGTGGTTCATCTCTAAAATATTGATGGAATCTCAAAGACTCAAAGTTGGGAAACTCAGTGACAACTTCAAAGAATCATACAGAAAGCATGTTCTTCAACACCCATGTTTGAAATTGCTTGAGGACAAGAAATATTGGGAAGGGAGAATTTGTCATGTCCCAAATTTTGCATTGGGTCACAATGGCCTAATCACATTTTCCATATTCATGAGAGTTTTTCGAATTGATGCTAAGGGTCAAATAATTGCCAAGGAGGAAAATTACTGGTTTACTAGGTTGGAGGTAAAAGATTTGGGATTTGGAATAAGGGGGACAATAAATGATGTTTGAACATTAGAATGACATAAATATTTAATAAAGGAGATAAATAAATAAATACAATGGAAAATAAAAGTGGAAATTGATCATGAAGACACATGGAGGATGTGGGACCCACACAAGCTAGATTTTCTATGCCACATGGCATCCTCCTCTTGTCATTTTGAATCGATAAGAAGCCCAAGGGTCTTGAGATGAGTTGGAAGGTCAATATAATTGGAATTAATAAATTAATCTTGAATTGTAGTGTAAGAGTAACTCCCATGGAAGAGGAAGAGGCATTTTGGAGATAGTGAGACACTTGGACTAGATTCCCTAGCTCTATGAAAACAATGATGAAGATGCTATGGCACCTATGACAAAAATAAGATATGAAGGATGAAATATGACACATATGACATGTCAGGGATAAAAATAACTACAATATGGAGCTCAAGGGAGTTAGGGAAGCTAATATGCTTCCACATGTGATTTGGTGGAAGTGGGAAACTAGAAATTGTTGTACAAGTGGCATTCTTTGGAATCTCTTCCCAAATAGACTTGGAATGCATCTATTGGAAGGAATTAAATCCATAGAGAGATTAGAAACTTTATAAATGTCAATAAAAAATAATGAATGGGTATTTTTTATCATTTGATAAATTTTCAATTGTGAAGAGAGAGAGCTAGTGGATGACTAGTTTCTTGCCTTAGCCAATTTCGAGGGTGAAAGATTCCCATCCAAGTTGGTGTGTAAAGACCATTCAGGTATTTCATGGAGATTTATTGGAGTCATAATTTATAGGTTTAATATATAATTCATCTTGTGGACACTTCAAGATCATCTCGTTCTGTCATCTATTTCAAGTTTTCTCATCATATTCTTGCTCTATCGATTGAGGCACACTTGGTGAGATATTGATATCTTTTGTGGAGATTATAATTAAAAATTATTTTATGTTGTGATGTAAATTATATTTATTTAAGGTTCATAATAATATCATCTCAAAATACCAAAATATTTCATGTAAAAATGTTAAGCAATGAAGAAATAGTGCCATTCCCCACTACCTTGTTGTGAACGAATGGAATGTTGATGGATTTGAATGGATAAGTAAAATAATGATGGTTTATGGATGAATGTAATTTTATTTATGTATTTTATGTGTTTAATTTTCATTACATAATAATTTGGAGATATTTTATTTAGTTTCATCGCATTTAGAGAAGATTGCCTGTCATTTTCCCCAAGGTTGAAACTAGTCTTTTTGCATCTTATTCAAGGGAATTATAGCAGGAATTAAACATTTAAAGGTGATGAATATGAGTCATTTTTATTTCATTTATGTTTCCCCTGATTCCATTCAGAAATTATATTTGTATTGAGTGCATTTGGAAAGTCATTTTCATCATCTACCCCTAGGGGATTTGAACCACAAGTTGCTCGTAAAACTCCATACATTGACCAGATTGCCAATGTGAGTTGAAGAATTCATTTGATGGTTTAAATAAACCTATAATAAAATTTTTTATGTATTAAAATCATTCATACACCTTCTTGTACAATTTGAGAGCATTTGGAGCAATTTGGAGCCATCCACCATTGGGTGTTTGAGCCTCAAAATTACTAGGAAATTCCCTGAGTTCTCTTGGATACCTATTCGACCCAAAAACAAAATATAATGATGCAAATATAATTTAATTAATGTATTATAAAATATCCAAGTCTCATACCAACCATTATTGGAGGTTGTACGGTGTTTGGAAGAGATTTGTTCCAGGACTCGAGGGGGGTTTCCACCTCCCAAATTGACTAGTCTTTCCCCGAAAATTATTCCCTTGAAAATTGCAGACCATGGCTGGGTATATCAGTTGATTATATTTCTTATATACGTGTTAATGTTTCCCATCAACCCTCATGAAATTCCTCACCAAGTTTGAAAGTAATTGGAGGATTTTTGAATCAGTTGTATCCATATACCTAGAGATGAAATTTGGTGAATTTGAGCACATTGGGAAAATTATTCTCATGGGAAATTACATATATGAACCTTAATATACAAGTAAGAGGATGATAATATTTGAGCAAGCTGAGAATATATTTTATAAATGACCATGTTTGTCCCATTATGTGGGATCGAGCAAAGTGGAAAATTTGGATGGTCGGGTGCATGGATATGGCGGCCTCAAAAGTGGAAATACAGTCACCAAGAACACACTCATGCATGAAAACACACACACACACACAAATTTATGAACTTTCTTGCATTCTTTCTTCAGGCATTCTTGAACTGCCAATAAGGATTCCATGTCACCTTGAAAGGAGTGCGCATGTGTTATTAGCGTGCACATGTTATCAACACGTGTGTGCCAATAACATATGTGTGCTCCTGGATATATATATATATATATAAAACACAACGACCAATATATTTTCCCCATAGAATGTGGCACGTGTTTATTGGTGATTTATCACACTACATGCAACCAAATTGAGTTCCAACATCGCCAACCAATGACCAACGACATTTCGACCTAAAGAACGTTGGATTACATGTAGGATTTATTCTTTTTTTTGTTTTTCAATTTTGTATTTTGTTTAAAAATCAAATAAAATTCTAAACCCCAACCCAAATTTTTTATTAAATTGAATCAATATTGTCTACATTGAATCCATAAGATTGTTCAAACCTAAACCATGAAGATAACCCAAAATTGAACCCTAAAGATAATCGCAACAGGAATCCTGAACCACCAAACATTAACATGAAATCAATACAAATTTGAGAACTCTTAGAAATTTTTGTAATGAATTGCAAAATATTAGAGAGCCCACTCGATTGTCACTAGCTTCTTTGTTAGTGGAAATTATATCTTCAATTGCAGATGCCCAAGGAAACTATCCAATATATCCAATTATTGGTCTATAATGTTTTAATGCTATAGGACTAGCCCGAGTAAAGAGTAGGTTAGAGACCTCAACATTCCCAAAAAACAATTGATGGCAATGTTTATCGACCCAAGAATTGGATGAAATCCTCCAATGACTATGAGACACATTTGTATGGATTAGTGCACCTTCCAAATAATTAAAAACCATTGAATGGATAGGTGGTTTATGGTATTTGAAAAACCTCCTTGCAATAATAGGGAGGTGCCTCTTTATTTCCTTAGGAAATTATATGTCGATTTTGTGTTAGGGAACCATGCCAACTACATTAACATTGGTGAATTCTAGGGGGTGGGTTTTGGGTGTGTGTAGGATAAAGAGATTTATAGGAGAATCCCATTGTTATTTCCTCATCCTTATAGGTGATATCCCACCACCCCCTGTCTAGCATCCACATATAGGAGGAGAATTACCCAAACCCAAACATCCCTATTTGTTGTGGCCCGTAAACTGATTCAACACAATGGTTTCATAGCCTTATCATGTGAGGAGTTATCATTAGGTGATGTTGGGAGAGGAGTTGGTCCTTCATCCCCTATAGTAGGGTCGAGGTGCAAGAGGAAACATGGAGTCTTACGTAATCCCCATAGATGTTAGAGATATGGGAAGACTTGTTAAGGGGAAACATATACCAACATGCCTAATAGTTTATGGACATGGTTAGTATGTTGAACATCTCTTTTTTCTTGATTAATTATATATATAATTATATTTATATTTATATATCTAATTATATGGTTTTTGTAGTTTCTACTCCTAGATAACACACTTGGGAAACAAGTTATGTAGTTGTGTCGGTATCTACCCTTGATGTTTCTGCTGCAACGATCTACTCCATTGGTGTACCACACACTTAAGTATGGTGGAGTGAGTGGTCCATGAACTAAAATGATATCTTCTTGCAATTGTTGTCATATATTTTCAGTCCATATTATAAATTATTTTAGTTTGAATACGCTTTTAGTTTTCTATAATTCTCTCCTTCATTTTATGTTTGTATAGGTTGCAGTATCATATAGTGATAAACCTTGTCTATTTTAGTTTAAATACACTTGTAATTTTCTATAATGCTCTTCTTCATTTTATGTTTGTATAGTTTGCAGTATCATATAGTGATAAACCTTGTCCACCTAGGATGGATCCATCAAAACCTTCTTATGCATCACATGTGAAGTTAAATCTTGTTGAAATGTTACTTTTGCTAAATCTTATTTAAATGGTTAAGTAATTAAAAAAATGTAAATGTGTGTGCAGGTGGCCTTATTCACCTCTAGATGGACAATCTCAACATAACATATTCCACCATTGTTGACTTTTCTCCCATCATATGTACCAAGAGGCTTGGTAAGTCCAGCCTTTGACAAATTTACCTCGACTCTTGGGATATCATTTTCACTTTCTGGTGTACTTCCTAGTGTACTACAACCCATACTACATCCCATGGTGCGCCATTATTGTCACCCATACCCACCAACTTTTCCATTGCATGCACCTCTTCAACAACCACCATTATTCACCGCCATCTCTACTACTTCGATATCACCACACCACCCCAATGTGCCCCCCCTATCTCTATCCCATGATGATACCATAGGGGATATGGTATTAGATGCTTAGTTGAAGCTGTGTATGCAACCAAGTACTCCAAATTTTCCTACTCATTGAATATTTTTTTATGTATAATGAATGGAATTGTTTTTAGCCAGATTTGCTTAAATATCATGTTTTAATTCTTTTAACCTTTGGAGGAGGGAATAGCTGAGAGATTGGGGCCATGGAGGAGGGGAACACCCTCTTGATTAATTGTAGCTTCTTCGGTGAGTTTATATGGCTTGAACCGTAAAGTTTCAATTTCTTAACATGTGTTAACATATTGTGGAAAAAGTCTTATTATTATGTTGCTTCTTTGTCTAGTATCTAGAAAGAATAAGCACACCAATATGGATAAATGCCCCATCTTCTATTTATGGTAGAAAGAGAAAGATTGATTTCAATGATGCAGGTCATAATGGAAATCATGGTAGAGGTCAATGAGTGACCAATGAGTGCCATTTTGTATCTAGGGGAACCATATTCTAGTCTTCCAAGTTTGGGTACAGGATGCCATTTTGTATATTGGTTACGTGGTGCCATTTTGTAAAAGATGTACATTTGAGAATATATATATGTATGTATGTATGTGTTTGTTTATTTGTTGTTGATGAATGATTGTGATGAATGTTATTGATGTAATCACATTTATCAATGGAACAATGAATCTTGTTCTTCTTTCAAATCATACATGATTAAGGGAGATGGAACCATGTGTGCTATCAGAGAAATAATCATAGAGAGCTTGGGTATTAAATTTGATATTTTCTCCCCTTAATAACGTGCCATCAGATCACAACTTCATGCCAAAAGTGATTTCAATTCCTGACAATCATGAATAAGGTGTAAGATCACATTGAACATAATTAACAATTTGTTAGCCTACTTTTTTGGGTTGTATTGTAAACGATTTCTCATGTGGCGCTATTTTTCCATATAGATTGATGGTGGGACTACATAATATTTTTTTTCTATAAATTTATTGTATTGATTTTAATATTTATAGTAGTGCTGAAATTTTACTACTAGTCACACTAGTTACTACGAAGATTGATATAGTTCGTGACACAAGTTATTGCGAAGATTGATGTAGTTCCTTAGCATGTGTTTATGTTCAGTATTTTCAGCAAGCCCGTGTCCATATCAAAGTGTATTTACCACAAGGAATTCTATATTTTCTTTCATATACTATTGAATTTCGCTATAGTTCTTTAGAACATACTTAGAAGTATTTCACTTTGATGTCCAAATGATCCATGAGTGAGTAGAAATCATTAATATATTTATCCATCGACTAATCATAGTGTTAGAATAGTTACTAATACTCATGCAATAATCCTCTTGATTCCTAAATGGATAGAATTGTTATGCATTTCATTCATGATTTTTCCCCACATAGTGAGGGGTTCATAATCCTCTTATAACATATTTTCCTTGTCAGTTACCTATGTCTTCATAATCACAATACTTACCTTCTCAACATCATTTAATTTATCATATTTAATGAACATTCATATTTTTGTAAACCACTTATCAAGTACCTTATCCTCAATATTTCCCTTTAAAATGGGGTCGGTATGGTTGATCTTCCCATTGAATTGGTTTTTTTTTCCAAATGGACTATATTCAATCTAAATGGTTATTTTGGGCACAATTTTGCGGAAAATGTATGTATACTAATTTCCACCACCATCATCATCTACATCATATTTATCATCGTATTCAATGTCATCATCGTCATTATATATATAGTCATCATCATCATATTCATCATCATCCCCTTCATCTTCGTCATCGTCACTATAATCTTCATTATCATCATCATTGTAACACCCCATATTTTGACTAGTCATACCTACTGCACTTTATTTTGCTTATTTTCCTTTTGAACTCGACGCGATTGAGTGAGATTTATTTACATCATGATGGACCAATATCCTATTGTTACTATGTTTATTATGACACTATGGTTATGATGTCAACATGATTATTATGTTTCTATGTTTATGCAGTTACAATGTTGTGGTTATCATGGGATTCCTTTATTTTATGATGAGAGTAGATGTTTAAATGCTCTCATTGATAAAATATGAAATATATGATGCGGTACATGGATACCATTTTACGATGTGATAGATTGAATTATTATATGTCATGTGTACCTGTGGTGAATTCAATTATTACATGAAATAATGATGGGGACGATGATGTGGATCAATTGGTTATCAAGTGGAATTAATTATTAGAGATGTGTATTTTGTGAAGTACTAACCCACATGACATTGGTGCTATGTGATAGTCGAATACTTGATATGACACTATGGTTATGAAGTAGTACTTTACGAATACTTCGTATTGAAAACGCCGTGACCCATCATTGCGAAAATATAGCATTAAGAGTTCATTGTAAATTTGGTGTCATATTTCTCATGTATACATTGGTAACTTCCTAAGGCTCACTACTCTAAACAATTTAATCATCACATTGAGAGTCTCCGTAAAGTTTTATTGCGTTGAAAAACCCAAGACCATGAGTTATGAACGTCTGTGGCAAATAAAAAGTAACCTCCTTTACTATCAAGCAAAATTTTCGAAGATTGATATTCGACCTAAGTATTTCACATTTCGTGGTATTTAAACTAAATTGTATTATAAAATTAATTTTGAACTATTTACGCTCAATATCTTTATAACTGATTATAAAATTAATTTCATTTTAAATATGAACATCACTTTCTTAAAAAAAAATCATATTATTTAATAATAAAGATAAACATGAAAGGTAACTGACCCCCTTGTTACAAGTGGAATATGCACATAATGCATATTGATAACTTTATGTATAAAAAAGAGCAACAACTTGTCCAAGAGCTTTATTCACAAGGCATGTTGCAACCTATAAGTTGGATTTAATGTCACATTTTATCTTTTATATAGCAAAACTTTAGTGTCTAATTGGTCATCTTCTTCATAAATGAACAATTGTTGCTTTCTTTAGTGTGCATTGCTTTGTGCAATTGACATATTTAGCAATTTCAACATTTGTTTATTATGTAGTGTGACTAAATTGTTAGTTGCATATAAATGCATTGAAGTTTGAAATATGTGTTGTTATTCATGAGTCAAGAATGAATTTGTCTCGCACATGAGAATGTGCCAATCCTCCTAGGTAGGCCTTGCATGTTTGATGTTTATAAGGAGTTTTTGAAAAGTGACTTGAGAAAGGTCACCACCTTGTTGTCGAAAAATAACATCTAATGTGACAATTGTGTTAATGCTTCACCAGATTCTATATTTCCATGAAGTGTTCTTGCGGACATTGGGATGTGATTTTACAAGTGGTAACTGACCCAAGTCACCACCAAGAATGATGGAACGACCACCAATGGAGTGTTTCTATGGTGAAAAATTGCTTTGTGCAAGCCCTCATCAATGCGATTGAATAATTTTAGGCAAATGAATCTCATCTCATCAATACGAATGTAGTGAACATGCTTTAGCTCTTCTTGAAAAGTTGTGAATGATTGTCCCTCAAGAGGGCCCATCTCCTTTATAAGTATTTAACAAGAGCGTATGTATAATAATATAGATTCAACCTAAACTAAGTAATGTATAGCTTATGTGTAATAGTCTAGGTTCAAACTAAACTAAGTAGTATATAGGCTATTGGTATTTTGCTAGGTTCAAACTAAACTAACTAGTGTAGAGCCTATAGGCATTGCTCTAGGTTCAAACTAAGTAATGTGAAGCCCTGTCGATGTGAGGAGGAAAACTGTATTTCTATTATTAGGGAAAAACATTAACACGTTGTTAAAAAATGTGTCTTTACCATTATAAGGAAAAATGTGCCCTTTTAAAGAGCTAACACATACATAGAAAAAGTGTTTTATCATGATCAAAACAACTTATCAAATTGGTAGGAAAAATGTATTTTATATTATAAAACATTAGTAACCAATTAGTTGTTCTATTAAGAAATGAATTGCATTAATTTTAATGATAAGATAAACCTAGTAATGCTATAAAGAAGCCTACATATGCTAAATATAGAAAAATGAAATATGTAATATGAACCATTTAGAAAATCAATCAATGAAAATATATGTGTTACACAAAGTAAGCTCAATACACCTCATTGAAATTCACACAAAGGTTTTAGGTTAAGTTGAATAAGTTCCATATGTAATCATGTATTACATTAAGCTATAAAATTATATACTATTTAGTCTCTGCATGTGGGTGTTAGGATATTTAGACACTCAAGAGTTAGTTAAAACATAAGATGAACTTGGCCGAATGTGGCTTTAGGTAAAGTGTGTTTATTTAGTATACATTAGTAAGCATTTGTACTTATGTAATCCTATGGTGACAATATGTTCTAGACAGATCGTGATCTAGTGATTCATCATCTCTTCAATACTGATGACTACATTGATTTGTGGCTTAGCACCCGATTGGTCCATGATATCTATTTAAATACCATGGAGGGTCATTTGTTGATGATTTTTTGTGATAAACTCATATGTAACATATTTTTATTTTGCATTAATATATTGCCCCATGTGGTCACATCTATTGGAGTGGTGGATTGTTTCTCTCTCTAATTGTTCTAACCATGTATTACATTTTGTATCGATCCTTTATCTATTTGTGTGAGTGGTTGCTTAAGGTGTTCGACCTATGTGGAAATATTGTGCTTTTTTCAAATATGGTATCAGAATGCTTATGAATATCCATCCCCATTTTTTGTCAAGATCTTAAAATTGTGCAACTATATGCATGGAAGGGTTTTTTTATTCTTCTATTTTTGTCTATTTATGGCATGAGAGGGATGTTCCATTATGTTAGGAGTGCTACTTTCAATTGGAAATTTTTTTTGTTTCATCCAAAAAGTTTTTTTTCCCCAAGATATGGTCATATTGTTTTCATTATGGATTTTTTTTAAAAATATTTCTCATGCTATTTAAAGTTTAATTCATTTTTCGGTTTATATTTCTGCTTTACTCTTTTTTATGTCTATGGATGTTATTCTCCATGTATTTTATGCAAAGTTGGTAAATCAAAATCAGAGAAGTGTTTTCTTTATTATGTATGCATTTTACCATGTGATCTATATGAACTCAATTAATTAGAAACGAAGAGAAAACTTGCATTTTGTATGTAAGATAACCCCGATCTTGAGAAGTTGTGGTTTCAAAAAATTTATTATTTTTGTGTACATTTTTTTGGAAGTATTTTACAAGCAAATATAAGGAATTTGGGGATAAGCATGCACTTCAAGACAATGAAGACATTTTTTATATGTTCATATATTGTTATCGCAGAAACCATAGAAGACATGTTCAGATATTGTTATAATACCAGTATTCTAATAGCAACATATGTAAAAAAACATGAACACATGTGTTGAAAATATAGTTTGATAAATTGACAATTTGTATGTAGAGAGATAATTAATTTTGATGGATTTATTCATTGCTTGTTAATGATTTTTTAAAAGAAAAAAATACCCATAAATGTCATTATTCAAAGTTCTCTCAAATCCATCTATCCATAATTGAAATTGTGTTGTGTGATTTACATTCCATAAACAAATTTATACTTATTTTAATTTTGAATTTATTAAATATCAAGTAAGATTATATCTATTTTTAGAGATCTAATTTTCTTTGAAACTTGAAATATTGAATATTAAGATGAATTTAAACTTGTGTTAATTCAATTTTCTATTAATGTTATTATTATATGATGATAATGAGGGCGATGATGAGGACAATGGAGGCGACCATCCATTTATGCATTTTTTTTGTTTCTCCCATCTTAAGAAAATGATCAAGAAATTAATTGATTTGTTTTAAACTTTTGCTTTATGATTAAAAAGTTTGAAGTTACAATTTACTAGTTCTATTTGATTTCCATGACTTTATAAGTTATCAAGATTAGTGGTGTTATGTATATTGTGAAATTATCATTAATGTGAGGATAAGCAATGTATTTTAAGATAAAGTGTTTTTCATTAGACTCAAGTAATTTTCTTGGATTTGATGATCATAAAATTTGCATTACACTATACTTCGTAGCATATTTTAAACATGAGATAATATTTTAAACATGCTGTGTAAGAATTTCCTATATATAGCCTATGTTTAGGAAGAGTGTTTATAATCTATTCATTTTTGTGGAGGCATGTAGTGCAATATCAATTTTGTTCAATGATGATGCCTTAGTTCTAAGTATCATTTGATTATGTGTTTTTACCCTTGCACAAGACTAGTTTCAAAATTTTGGATGAGAAGTGCATGGCAATTGGATTTATAGGTTTTCACCAAGATAGTGCATATGTTTATGTCTTAATTGTATTCATAGAGGTATCCATTTTCCCCTTTTTTTAAATTTCTTGTGCAATATATTTGAAAAATTTCTCCTTTATCTTATGGTGTGCCTAGTGGGTCATTTATGTAATGTCCCCTTCTAGGAAATTTTATCAAAATACCAATTCTTCAATTATTTCACAATGTACTAAAATTCAACTTCTTACAACTCTAGTTAAATGGATTCAATTGATCCTAAAATTCCTCCAATTTCTTTCAAACTTGGTGAGGAAGGTCCTGAGGGGTGATGGGAAATATGATCACATCTATCAGACATATAATCAACTTATATAGCCAACCATGTTCTGCAATTTTCAAGGGAATAAGTTACGGGACAAGACTAGTCAATTTGGGAGGTGGAAATCCCCCTGGATCTTGGAACAAATCTCTTTGAGGCATTGTACAACCTTCACTAATGGTGCGTATGATACTTGGATCTGTTATTAGACATTAATTAAAGTATATTTGAAGCATAATATGTGGTTTTGGGGTCGAATAGGTATCCAAGGGAACTCCATGAATTTACTAGTAATTTTGAGGTTCCAAAACCCAATGGTAGATGACTCCAAATAGCTCCAAATGATCTTGAATTGTACTAGAAGGTGTATGAGTGATATAATAACTTAATTATAATGTTAATGGGTGTATTTTTTCCTTCCAATCACTTCCAGAAGTCTATATAAAATTATGAATAAGATAGATGCTTTAACTAGAAATTTTGGGGCTCAAATCCCTCTTGGGTAATTACCGGAATGGCTTCCCAAATGTACAGAAACTCACTCAAATTCTCAAATTGAAGCAGGGTATGTGTAGAAGACATTATCAGAGACTCATATGAATAACCAATCGAACTCCCATGGCTATTATCACTTCCTTCAATCATATATAAACAAATTAGTTTTGGACCCTTGGGGAAACGAGATGTAGTTTGGTCCAAATGATATGAAATTCGACCCAATGGCCCAAAATTATTAGTTACTGAAAATGAAACCCATATTAGACATTAATTTCAGTTCATTAATTTATAAATAATCAATGGTTCACACATATATTCGATTCCATCAAGATTGCAAGAGTTTATGACAAGGTATTGAGGGAATGGCACTGTTTCTTCAATATTGGACAATAATACATGAGATATCTTGGCCTTTAGACCTAAGATATTTCTGAACTTGAAATACAGATCATTTACATAAGAATACAAAATATTGGAGCAAGAGAATCTCCCTCAAAGAGATGAATAGCTCACCAAGTGCGCCTCACTCCTTAGAGCTAAAATATGGTGAGAAAACTTGAGATGAATGGAAGAACAATATGATATTGAGATACCCATGAAATTCCTGTAGCTTGCACTTGTAACTTATGACTACATTGAAGCTCCTTGAAATACCTGAGTTTCCTCTCCAAATCACCAATTAGGATGGGAATCTTTCACCCTCGAAATTGGCTAAGGCAAGGAACTAGTCACCCACTAGCTCTCTCTTCACAAACCCAAGTTCATCAAATGATAAAAAAAAATTCTTCTCATGGACGATCCCTGTATTTTATAAAAAATATTGGTATTATAAGTTTCCAAATAAATCCATAAACCAAATCCAAGTCGAATTGGTGTTGCTTCTCATGCTATGCCATGTGGCCTCTCTCTTCACCTTCCCCCTTCTCCAAAATTTGAGTAGGAGCCTCTTGGCCTTCTCCAACTCTCAAATTCGACCTCTAAGATGCTTTATTCAGGATGGAAATGTTATTATTTCAGCATTCATATATGACTTGTGTCATAAAATTCATATAATCTCCATCATTGGTCTCATAGATGTCATAAATGTAAGGGGAATCTAGCCAAGTGTCCATGAAACTCCCATTTGGCTCTTCCTCTCCCATGTAAGTTACAATTCATCCCAAATTCGACCTATGAAGTATATGGACAATTATATTAACCTTATAATCCATACCAAAACATTATGCTTCCCATAGATTCAAAATTACAAGAGGAGGATGCCATTTAACATAGGAATTCTAGCTTGAGTGGGCCCCACAGTCTCCATGTGTCTCCATTCTCCATAGCCATTTCAATTTTCTCTTGTATTTATTTAATAAGATAAATTATTAAATATATATATCCTCTTATAATTTCTAAACATCATTGATTACCCCCCTTATTCCAAATCTCAAAGCTTCCACCCCCAACCTAGGAAACTAGTGATTTTCCTCCTTGGCAATTATTTGACTTTTAGCATCTATTTCACAACATTCATGAATATGGAAAATATGATTTGGCCATTATGACCCAATGAAAAATTTGTGAAATTAAAATTTATATATGGATATATACTTAACTTTGCATCCTCCCAAGGTAGTAAAAATTTACTTCATTTCCTTAATACTAGTTTCTATGATAAAAGGTCCATGTCATATGTATCTTTTTTGTCTCATGAATTTGAGGAATTGTGAACCTTGCACAATTGTAATGATATATTTTCATGTCCCAAATTTTGTATTGGGTCACAATGGACTATTCACATTTTCCATATTCATGAGAGTTTGTCAAATTGATGCTAAGGGTCAAATAATTACCAAGGAGGAAAATTACTAGTTTCCTAGGTTAGGGGTGGAAGCTTTGGGATTTGGAATAAGGGGGAAAATAAATCATGTTTGAAAATTAGAATGGAATAAATATTTAATAAAGGATATAAATAAATAAATACAAGGGAAAATCAAAGTGGAAATTGATCATGAAGACACATGGAGGATGTGGGACCCACGGAAGCTAGATTTTCTATGCCACATGGCATCCTCGTCTTGTCATTTCGAATCCATAAGAATCCCAAGGGTATTGGGATAATTTGGAAGGTCAATATACTTGGAATGAATTAGTTAAGGTCTAATTGGAATGGAAGAGTAACTCCCATGGAAGAGGAAGAGGCATTTTGGAGCTAGTGAGACACCTGGACTAGATTCCCTAGCTCTATGACAACAATGGTGAAGATGCTATGACACCTATGACAAAAATAATATATGAAGGCTGAAATATGACATTCCAGGGATAAAAATATCTCCAAGAGGTCTCTCAAGGGATTTAGGGCAGCTAATATGCTTCCACATGTGATTTGGTGGAAGTGGGAGACTAGGAATTGTTGTACAAGTGGCATTCTTTGGAATCTCTTCCCAAATAGAGTTGGAATGCATCTATTGGAAGGAATTAGACCCATAGAGAGCTTGGAAACTTTATAAATTTCAAGAAAAAATAATTAAGGGACATTTTTTATCATTTGAGAAATTTGTAATTGTGAAGAGAGAGAGCTAGTGGATTACTAGTTTCTTGCCTTAGCCAATTTCGAGGGTGAGACATTCCCATCCAAGTTGGTGTGTGGAAAGGCCATTAAGGTATTTCATGGATTCTTAAGTTACATGTGCAAGAGACAATGAATCTCATGGACTCTTCAATATCATATTTTTCTTTCATATATTCCAAATTTTCTCATCATATTCTTGCTCCATGGATTGAGGCGCACTTGGTGAGCTATTGATCTCTTTTGGGGAGATTATAATGCCCCATTATTTTATGTTATGATTTAAATGGTTTGTATTTAAAGTTAAGAATACTTTCAGGTTGAAATAACAAAACATTTCATGTAAAAATGTTAAAGAATGAAGAAACACTGCCATTTCCCCACTACCTTGTTGTGAACCGGTGTAATGTTGATGGATTCAAATGGATAAGTAAAATAATGATGTTTTATGGATGAAGGTAATGTTATATATGATTATATGAGTTTAATTTTCATTAAATAATAATTTTGAGTCATTGTTTTGAGTTTCAACACATTTGGAGAAGATTTCCTATCATTTCCCCGAAGGTTGAAACTAGTATTTTTGCATCTGATTTAATGGAATTATAGAAGACATTAAAAGTTTAATGGTGATGAATTGAGTCATGTTGATGTAATTTATATTTCCCATAATTCCATTTAGAAATTATAGTTGGATTGAATGCATTTGGATATTCATTTTCATCATCTACCCCTAGGGGATTTGAACCACAAGTTGCTTGTAAAACTCCATACATTGACCAGATTTACAAAGTGAGTTTCAGAAGTGATTTTGTGGTTTAAAGAAACCTATAAACAAATTTTTTATGTATTAACATAATTCATATTCCTTCTTGTACAATTTGAGAGCATTTGGAGCTATTTGTGTAGAAATTCAGGCCAGCAGTAGATTAATTTCACTCACAACAAATTACAATTGATCATGCAAAATTGTCAACAATGGAGACTGAATATGGAGCTGTAACACAAAATTATATTAACTCAGTGTACAATAGCCAACCCTGTAATCACATAGGTTGCTGAATATATAGAATACATCAATAGGTCGAATGCATAAGGAGGCATCCAAAACTAGCATAAAGCAGGCTTACCCAAAATAGGCAAATCCCCCATAGGTGTAAAAAGATGATCCCAAATCTGTCATGAGGCTCACGAATTGGAAAGGGTGCATAGGAAAGCTAATGAGTGGTGGAATGGCAGCTCATACATGCTTTTGCATGGAGGAATGAGTGGAGGAGGAAGAGGCAACAAAGCTGATTCACCTCACCTAGTCTTGCTTTCCTTATGTGCTTTAAAAACTGAAAAAGCAGTCAACAAAGCAGAAAAAGCAGAAGGGCACCTAGGAGGCCAGGAATGAAGCAAATTTGATTCCTAAGGCTTTCCAAAGCACTACATGAGTCAAAGATAGCAAGTTTGACCTCTATGGATAGGCAATTGACAACTTGCACATGGTGGGACTCATGAACTAGGCAAATAAGACAAAAATAAATGAATGAATGTCTAAGTGGGTAAATACTATGGGTTGATTATTCTAACACCCCCCCTTAAGCCTGACTTTATGAGTAATAAATCAAAAATGTATGGCCTAGCAACAAGGCTTAGTCACCCTTTTACATACTGCAAGTCCATATGAAACAAGGAAAGAGGCAAAACCAACTTGGGAAAATCCTCCCTTAAACATGGACTGTAAAACAAAATTGTAGAATCGTGTCTCCACTCATGCTTTGACAGCATGATCAGCAATCCCCAGTAGTTATTTGAGATTGCTGAAAGTCTTCTCACAAAATGATTTGGTGAAGATATCAGCTACTTGTTCTGTAGATGAACAGAAGAGTAGATGAATGGTCCCATCATGCACAAGCTCCCTGATGTAGTGCATGTGAATCTCAATGTGTCTGGTTCTCTGCTTCTGAACTGGATCCTTGTAGATTTGAATGGTACTCTGGTTATCACAGTAGATGGTAGTTGAGTACTCAGGTTCGAAACCACACTCTCCAAGTAAACCCTGCAACCATAAACACTGAGTTGCTGCATTGACAACTCCTCTGTACTCAGCTTCTGTAGATGAAAGTGCAATGGCACTCTGTTTCTTGCTTGACCAGCTGATTGGCCCTTCTGCAAGCATGAACACATAACCTGAAGTGGACTTCCTATCAGTGCTATCACCTGCCCAATCACTGTCAGTAAAACCAATTAACTCAAGGTCAGAATTGGCTTTATAGAAAATCCCATGTGTCCTTGTTCCCTGAACAAAGCTTAGGATCCTCTTTGCTGCTTTCCAATGGATCTCATGGGGCTGATCCATGAATCTAGAAGCAACACTTACTGCATAACAAAGATCAGGTTGAGTATGTGTCAAATACAATAAACATCCAATCAACTGTCCATACAAAGTGTTGTTTACCATCGGTGGAGAATCATCTTCCTCCAGCTTCACTCCCGAAAGGAAAGGAGTTTTGCTTGCTTTGCAGTCTTGCATTCTGAATTTGATCAGCAAATCCAATGCATATTTGGACTGGTGCACCTTGATTCCAGCTTTGGTTTGAGAGATCTCAAGCCCCAAAAATTGACTTAGGAGCCCCAAATCTGTCATGGAGAAGGCTTGGTTCATAGCTCCTTTTAGAGAAGCAATCTCAGCCTGTGAGCTTCCTCTAATGAGGAGGTCATCAACATATAACACAATGATCATTAATGAACCATTAATTACCTTCAG
>LPNX010926315.1:69251-80561 GCA_001517045.1 Pseudotsuga menziesii | reverse complement strand
GTGGTGAACCATCAGCAGCAAATTTGGTCTTATAGACCCACTTACACTGTACTAGTTTTCTCCCTGGAGGAAGATCCACTAGCTCCCATGTGTTGCTCTGCTGTAGCGAGTTGAACTCCTCATTCATGGCAGCTTGCCATCTTGGATCTCCTGCTGCTTCTTCATATGTTTGAGGATTAGACTCCACCATCAAATAGCATTTTTCAGCAAACTCAGGATCCTTCATGCACAGACCACTCTCAAATTGAGATCTAGTCCTCCTTGGATCATTGGGATCCCTAGCTAGCTCACCTACTGCATGTAGTGTTTTGGCTGCCCATTTAGGCCTTGTGGGGCTGTTTGGGTCAGCAATAAACTCATCTCCATCAGACAAATCAGAATCATCATGTTCAACAAACTCTTTACTTACTTCTTGAGGTTCAGGTGGTGAAGAGGCTTCACCAACTTCCACTGCTGCAAGGGGTTCTTCTTCAAACTGAACACACCTTTCAATGAAGGCTTTGTTTGTGCTCAAGTTTATCAACTTGTACCCTTTTGAATCTTCAGAGTATCCCACAAAAAGACACTCTTGGCTTTGGGGCTGCAAAGCCTTCCTCTTCTCTGTCGGTATTCTAGCCCATGCCTTTGAGCCAAAAATCCTGAAATGGGTCACATCTGGCTTGTGCCCACTCCATGCTTCGAAGGGAGTCATGCCATCCAACTGTTTGTGAGGCACCCTATTCTGGATGTAGGTTTCACAGTTGATAGCTTCAACCCAGTACTTTAGTGGCAAAGTCTTGGCCTTCATCATGCATGTTGCCATCTCCTTCAGTGATCTGTTCTTCCTTTCTGCAACACCATTTTGCTGTGGTGTGTAGGGGATAGAATGCTGCATCTGAATACCTGCATCTGCACAATAGTTAATAAAATCAGTCTTGACATACTCACCACCATTGTCAGACCTAAGTGCCTTGAGTTTTCTTCCACACTGGTTTTCAACCAAAGCCTTGAAGACTTTGAATAGGCCAAAAACTTCTGACTTGTGCTTCATGAAGTGAACCCAACAATACCTGGAAAAATCATCAATAAAGGTTAATGCATATTTGGCTTGAATCATGGACATATGAGGGAATGGACCAGCAACATCACTGTGAATCAGCTCGAGGGGTGCAGAGGTTCTCTCATGGCTGGCTTTCTCAAATTTGTGCTCTGGGTGTTTTCCTAGGATACAGCCTTGGCAGACTCCTTTGGAAAATTTTATCTTGGGAAACCCTATGACCATTTCTTTCTCACTAATATTAGATAGATACTTGTAGTTTAGATGGCCAAATCTTTCATGCCATAGCTTGCTAGCTTCATTAGCATGGATAAGAAGAGCAGAGGGGATTGAGTAAGGCAGGAAGTGTGAAAACATGTATACCTTTTGAGCATGATTCGCTACTCCTTTTGCAATGATTCTTCCACTTGAGATTTCTATGATCTCAACTTCATCTGGTGAGAATATGACTTTCTTAGGAGACCCAGTGTGAGTCATCTGATACACTGATAGAAGGTTGGAGGCGAGACCAGGGACATACAGCACATTGTTGAACTGCCCATGATCAAGATCTATTCTTCCTTTGCCCATACTTTCAGTGAGAGAGTCATCTCCCAGTACAATAGATGGTCCTTTTGACTTATCCAGTGAGGAGAAGGCCTCCTTAGTCGAAACCATGTGTCTTGAAGCTCCAGAATCTATGATAAAACTGGGTGAGCTTGATGTGCCAGCAACTAGAGCATGAACTCTCTCTCTGTCATCCGAACTTGATCCTCCTTCTCTCTTCTTTGAGCCTTCTGGAAGGGAGATGCCATTCTTCTCCAACAGTTGAGTTAGCATGTCAATCTGCTTTTTCATACAAGAGCTTTCAGTATGTTTGCCCTTCGAACAGTATGAGCACTTGTTCATTTCACCTTTGTTTTTCTTCTTCTGGGTATTTTTCTTGGGACCTTGTTGATCCTCTGGAGACTGCTTCTTGTCTCTTCCTTTCTCAGGTGGATTTTTAGCTTTCTTCTTGCTTTTTGAATCCACCTTCGAATCTCCGGCAACCAAAGCTTGATCTTTGGAAGGTTTGATGGTGCCCATCATCACTAGCTTGTCTTGTTCCTGTGTGAGAGATTCCATGAAATCTGCAAGGCTAGGCATCTTCCAGGTTCGAGCTGTGAGTTTTGTGGCATAGAAAGTCAAAACAAAGACTGAGTAATCAGGTCCTAGCTTCGAGAGGATGGCCAACATGAGCTGATCATCTTTCTTTTCGATACCACACTGCTTCAGCTGCAAAACTAGTGCTTTGAACTTGGAGAAATATAGCTGCAGTGATTCAAAACTACTGGGACTCAGGGAAATCAGCTCATTTTCGATCTGGTGTCCCCTCATCTCATCTGTATTTCTGAATAGATCAGAAAGTTTCTCCCATACTTGATCCGGTGAAGTTAATCCATCGAGATGGAAAAGGAGGTCTCGGGAAATACTGAGACATAGGAGGCCATAGGCCTCATCTCTCCGATTGTGCCATTTGATCTTCTCTGCAGCAGCATTGGGCTCTGCTTCTGTAGCCATAGTCACCCTGTAGAGGCCTTTCGCTCTCAATAGGATTTCCATCTCTGCCTTCCATTCAAAATAGTTGAAGGGAGTCAAGATAGTTCTCTGTGAATCCATAGCTTTAGAAATTCTGTCCCAGCTGTCAGTAGAAGGCTCCCAGTCTTGATGTCGAACTTGCAAAACAATTTTTGGAGGAGAGTAGCAACCTACAATGGCTTTGATACCATGTAGAAATTTAGGCCAGCAGTAGATTAATTTCACTCACAACAAATTACAATTGATCATTCAAAATTGTCAACAATGGAGACTGGATATGGAGCTGTAACAAAAAATTATATTAACTCAGTGTACAATAGCCAACCCTGTAATCACATAGGTTGCTAAATATATAGAATACATCAATAGGTCGAATGCATAAGGAGGCATCCAAAACTAGCATAAAGCAGGCTTACCCAAAATAGGAAAATCCCCCATAGGTGTAAAAAGCTGATCCCAAATCTGTCATGAGGCTCACAAATTGGCAAGGGCACATGGGCAAGCTAATGAGTGGTGGAATGGCAGCTCATACATGCTTTTGCATGGAGGAATGAGTGGAGGAGGAAGAGACAACAAAGCTGATTCACCTCACCTAGTCTTGCTTTCCTTATGTGCTTTAAAAACTGAAAAAGCAGTCAACAAAGCAGAAAAAGCAGAAGGGCACCTAGGAGGCCAGGAATAAAGCAGATTTGATTCCTAAGGCTTTCCCAAGCGCTACATGAGTCAAAGATAGCAAGTTTGACCTCTATGGATAGGCAATTGACAACTTGCACATGGTGGGACTCATGAACTAGGAAAATAAGACAAAAATAAATGAATTAATGTCTAAGTGGGTAAATACCATGGGTTGATTATTCTAACAATTTGGAGCCATCTACCATTGGGTGTTTGAGCCTCAAAATTACTAGTAAATTCCCTGAGTTTTCTTGGATACCTATTCAATGCTAAAACCACATATAATGATGAAAATATAATTTAATTAATGTATTATAACATATCCAAGTCTCATATCAACCATTATTATAAGTTTTATAGTGTTTTGAAGAGATTTGTTCCAAGACCCAGGGGGGATTTCCACTTCCCAAATTGACTAGTCTTGCCCCGAAAATTGTTCCCTTGCAAATTGCACACCATGGCTGGGTATATCAGTTGATTATATGTATGATATATTTTTTAATGTTTCCCATCACCCATTATGACCTTCCTCACCAAGTTTGAAAGTAATTGGAGGAGTTTGGAATCAGTTGTATCCATATACCTAGAGTTGAAATTTGGTGAATTTGAGCACATTGGGAAAATTATTCTCAAGGGAAATTACAGTGGTATTATAGAATGATATTGGAACCTGATGTGGTCTGATATTTATGAGGACAATAATTCAGCGACCACCATTAGATATTGTAACCAAGAGTGCTTTTGTTGAAGAGGAAAAAAAAAGTAGGAGAAGAACGAATTGTTTTGAGGAAACTATGACTAGGGATAAAAAGGGAACCTCATATTATGGTGAGGAGCATATAAAAATCATGGAACCTATATTTGAATACATGAAAAATAAGCTTATGAAAGGATTCAAATTGTTGGCGATCCAACTTGGGAGAAAATATATTGATCTTAAGAAAACTAAGGGGGAAAATGCATTTACTTGCTTGAAGGAGAAAAAGGAGGATACCCATGAATCACCTAGTTCTGAAATAGGTGAAGTAGAAGAAGTAGTACATGAATAGGATCGAAATTCACTCCCAAGTGACTCTGAAAAAGATGAAGAGACATCACATGAGTATGAAGAAGTTTCTATTGAAAATATTGAAGATCATTTCGAGACACATCCTACCTTGGAATTGAAACAAAGAATATCTACTAATTGATGCTTGAAATATGAAGGAGTAACTATTGATGGGTGCTCACACCTCTATGTTGGTGACATAGAGATAACTTTTGAAAGTGTTGCTACAAGCCAAACATCCATTAAACATGAAAATGAATACCTTGTAGCAGTTGAAGAATAAACAAGAACAACTTCCCCATCACCACTTGAGCTTCATGAAGTTGGTCGAAGAAAGAAGGAAGAAGATGAGGACGCTCATTTGCAAGAGCCTCATTTTCTTGAAGACATGGAAAAGATTCAAAGAGCAATGTGCCACCTCAAAGGTAATTTTGATGGCTTTGCTTTTTGATAGAAACCATTTGTTTGAGTGTAATGAATTATTACATGATGCATACTTGAATAAAAATGAGGATAATCATAATCTCACAATTCAAAATGAGCAACTTCTTGAAAATTTGCAAGAGACTTGTTTTTCCTCCTATGTTTCAGATTGTCAAATGGTAGATTATTTGGAGGATTCTCATGACATGGTGGATCATGAGAAATGTGGAAATTTGAATGTGCTTGATGTGGTGGAAGAGGAACTAGAATTATATCTTGATGAAGGTTATGAAATTTTTAAAGAAGAGCATGATCCCTCTACATTGGAACCAATCTATGACAAAGGTTTCACACTTTTTAAGGAGCTGCATGATACTACCCATATGGATCCTTCCCATGATGAAAATTCAGCACTTTTTTATCATTTGGTTGAATTAGTTCATTCTATTACATTATACAATTCCATGTTTTGCATAATTAGTCTCAATGAAGTATGGGTGAAAGGGTTCTTTTTGATGGTGCCACATGAGGAGTATGGAACTCCTAGATTTACTTTTTTATGATGATATGGTTGGAGCACATTCTTATTCACATTTTTAGAAGCATCCTTTGTTACGTTATGATGATGCACATCTACATGGATGCACCTATGATATGCATTTGAGTCACTTGAAGACTCATGGTTGATCTTGCTCAACATTTGGTTCATTTGATGTTGGAGGAACTTCATCCAACACTGGGGTGAATAGATGTATGATTGGAGAACATTTTTGTTTCTAGCCACATACTTTATTATATCTTTATGATTCTCTCATTTATGGATGTATGGGTGAGACATTTGAAGTCTCATTTTTTTCGCTCATTATTTGGTTCAGATTTTAGTGGAGATTCTTCATTCACTTCTTGGATGAAAGAATACATGGATGAATATTTTGATGCATATCACATCCTTTTGGAAAAGAATGATAGGAAATGGGATCCTCACCTATTTCATTGGATCATATTTGATTGGTCACTTGAAGCTTGTTTGCACTTGGAAAATGGTGGTCTACTTACTTTGAGGTATAAGCACTTTCATGATTTTATGATGAGGCACCTCCTTGATGTACATTTTTACTATGTTGTTATAAACTTTGATGATATATATTATGTACTTATGATTTTTAGAATAATTCATACAAGAAAATGGGATCCTATAATTCTCTTTCCTAATGGTATGGGTTGGAGAGCATTCTTAATTATTGGAGTGCAATACAAGCAATGGGACCCTGGGATAGTTTTTAGTCCCATTGATTTCAATGTTTTTGGGAAACAAGCAGTATGGGAGATGGATTCCCCACTTAATAAAGTGATTTTAATAAGATTTGTGCAGCAGCAAGAATGGTGGTTCATCTCTAAAATATTGATGGAATCTCAAAGACTCAAAGTTGGGAAATTTAGTGACAACTTCAAAGAATCATACAGAAAACATGTTCTTCAACACCCATGTTTGAAATTGCTTGAGGACAAGCAATATTGGGAAGGGAGAATTTTTCATGTCCCAATTTTTTCATTTGGTCACAATGTCCTAATCACATTTTCCATATTCATGATATTTTTTCAAATTGATGCTAAGGGTCAAATAATTGCCAAGGAGGAAAATTACTAGTTTACTAGGTTGGGGGTGGAAGCTTTGGGATTTGGAATAAGGGGGAAAATAAATGATGTTTGAATATTAGAATGACATAAATATTTAATAAAGGATCTAAATAAATAAATACAATGGAAAATAAAAGTGGAAATTGATTATGAAGACACATGGAGGATGTGGGACCCACACAAGCTAGATTTTCTATGCCACATGGCATCCTCCTCTTGTCATTTCGAATCCATAAGAAGCCCAAGGGTCTTGAGATGATTTTGAAGGTCAATATACTTGGAATGAATCAATTAATATTGAATTGGAGTGTAAAAGTAACTCCCATGGAAGAGGAAGAGGCATTTTGGAGCTAGTGAGACACTTGGACTAGATTCCCTAGTTCTATGAAAACAATGATGAAGATGCTATGAAACCTACGACAAAAATCAGATATGAAGGCTGAAATATGACATATATGACATGTTAGGGATAAAAATAACTCCAATATGGAGCTAAATGGAGTTAGGGAAGCTAATATGCTTCCACATGTGATTTGGTGGAAGTGGGAGACTAGAAATTGTTGTACAAGTGGCATTCTTTGCAATCTCTGCCCAAATAGAGTGGGGATGCATCTATTGGAAGGAATTAAATCCATAGAGAGATTATAAACTTTATAAATTTCAATAAAAAATAATGAAGGGATATTTTTTATCATTTGATAAATTTGCAATTGTGAAGAGAGAGAGAGAGAGCTAGTGGATGACTAGTTTATTGCCTTAGCCAATTTCGAGGGTGAAAGATTCCCATCCAAGTTGGTGTGTAAAGGCCATTAAGGTATTTCATGGAGATTTATTGGATTCATAAGTTATATGTGCAATATATAATTCAGCTCGTGGATACTTCAATACCAGCTTGTTCTATCATCTATTCCAAGTTTTCTCATCATATTCTTGCTCTATCGATTGAGGCACACTTGGTGAGATATTGATATATTTTGTGGAGATTATAATTACACATTATTCTATGTTGTGATGTAAATAATATGTATTTAATTTTCATAATACTCTCAGCTCAAAATACCAAAATGTTTCATGTAAAAATTTTAAGCAATGAAGAAACAATACCATTTCCCCACTACCTTATCGTGAAACAATGGAATGTTGATGGATTTGAAGTAAAATAATGACGTTTATGGATGGATGTAATTTTATTTATATATTTTATGAGTTTAATTTTCATTACATAATTATTTGGAGACATTTTGTTGAGTTTCATCGCATTTAGAGAAGATTGCTTATCATTTTCCCCAAGGTTGAAACTAGTCTTTTTGCATCTGATTCAAGGGAATTATAACAGGCATTAAACATTGAAAGGTGATGCATATGAGTCATTTTGATTTAATTTATGCTTCCCCTGATTCCATTCATAAATTATAGTTGTATTGAGTGCATTTGGAAAGTCATTTTCATCATCTACCCCTAGGGGATTTGAACCACAAGTTGCTCGTAAAACTCCATACATTGAACAGATTTCCAAAGTGAGTTGCAGAATTCATATGATGGTTTAAATAAACCTATTAAAAAAAAAATTTATGTACTAAAATCATTCATACACCTTCTGGTACAATTTGAGATCATTTGGAGCAATTTGGAGCCATCTACCATTGGAGGTTTGAGCCTCAAAATTACTAGGAAATTCCCTGAGTTCTCTTAGATACCTATTCGACCCAAAAGACACATATAATGCTGAAAATATACTTTAATTAATGTATTATAAAATATCCAAGTCTCATACCAACCATTATTGGAGGTTGTATGATGTTTGAAAGAGATTTGTTCCAGGACACAGGGGGGTTTTCCACCTCCCAAATTGACTAGTATTGCCCCGAAAATTCTTACCTTGAAAATTGCAGAACATGGCTGGGTATATCAGTTGATTATATTTCTGATATATGTGTTAATTTTTCCCATCAACCCTCATGACCTTCCTGACCAAGTTTGAAAGTAATTGGAGGAGTTTGGAATCAGTTGTATCCATATACCTAGAGTTGAAATTTGTTGAATTTGAGCACATTGAGAAAATTATTCTCAAGGGAAATTACATATATGAAAATTAATATCCACGTTAGAGGATGATAATATTTGAGCAAGCTGAGAATATATTTTATAAATGACCATGTTTGTCCCATTATGTGGGATTGAGCAAAGTGGAAAATTTGGATGGTCAGGTGCATGAATATGGCAGCCTCAAAAGTGGAAATACAGTCACAAGGAACACACTCATGCATTAAAACACACACACACACACAAACACACACACAAATTTATGAACTTTCTTGCATTCTTTCTTCAGGAATTCCTGAATTGCTAATAACGATTCCATGTCACCTTGAAAGGAGTGCACATGTTATTAACATGTGCGTGGTCCTGGATATATATATATATATATATATATATATATATATTAAACACAATGACCAATCTATTTTCCCCATAGACCATGGCACGTGTTTAGTGGTGATTGATCACACTACATGCAACCAAATTGAGTTCCAACATAGCCAACCAATGACCAACGAGATTTCCACCTAAACAACGTTGGATTACATGTAGGATTCATTCTTTTTTTGTTTTTCAATTTTGTATTTTGTTTAAAAATCAAATAAAATTCTAAACCCCAACCCAACTTTTTTTATTAAATTGAATCAATATTGTCTACATTGAATCCATAAGATTGTTCAAACCTAAACCAAGAAGATAACCCAAAATTGAACCCTAAAGATAATCGAAACAGGAATCCTGAACCACAAAACATTGACATGAAATCAATACAAATTTGAGAACTCTTATAACTTTTTGTAATGAATTGCAAAATATTAGAGAGCCCACCCGATTGTTACTGGTGAGTTTGTTAGTGGAAATTATATCTTCAATTGCAGATGCCCAAGGAAAACTATCCAATATATCCAATTATTGGTCTATAACATTTTATTGCTATAGGACTAGCCTGAGTAAAGAGTAGGTTAGAGACCTCAGCATTCCCAAAAAATAATTGATGGCAATGTTTATTGACCCAAGAATTGGATGAAATCTGCCAATGACTATGAGACATGTTTGTATGGATTGGTGCACCTTCCAAACAATTAAACACCATTGAATGGATAGATGGTTTATGGTATTTGAAAAACCTCCTTGCAATAATAGGGAGGTGCCTCTCTATTTCCTTAGGAAATTATATGTTGATTTTGTGTTATGGAACCATGTCAAATGCATTAACATTGGTGAATTCTAGGGGGTGGGTTGTGGGTGTGTGTAGGACAAAGATAATTATAGGAGAATCCCATTGTTAGTTCCTCATCCTTATAGGCGATATCCCATCACCCCCTATCTAGCATCCACATATAGGAGGAGAATTACCCAAACCTAAAAATCCCTATTTGTTGTGTCCTATAAACTGATTCATCACAATGGTTTCATAGCCTTATCATGTTAGGAGTGATCATTAGGTGATGTTGGGAGAGGAGTTGGTCCTTCATCCCCTACAGTAGGGTCGAGGTGCAAGAGGAAACATGGAGTCTTACATAATCCCCATAGATGTTTGAGATATGGGAAGAGTTGTTAAGGGGAAACATATACCAACATGCCTAATAGATTATGGGCATGGTTAGTATGTTGACCATCTCTTTTTTCTTGATTAATTATATATATAATTATATTTATATTTATATATCTAATTATATGGTTTTTGTAGTTTCTACTCCTAGATAGCACAGTTGGGAAACAAGTTATGTAGTTGTGCTGGTCTCTACCCTTGATGTTTCCGCTGCAATGGTCTACTCCATTGGTGTACCACACACTTAGGTATGGTGGAGTGAGTGGTCCATGAATTAAAATGATATCTTCTTGCAATTGTTGTCATATATTTTCACTCCATATTATAAATTATTTTAGTTTGAATACGCTTTTACTTTTCTATAATTCTCTCCTTCATTTTATGTTTGTATATGTTGCAGTATCATATAGTGATAAACCTTGTCTATTTTAGTTTAAATATGCTTTTAATTTTATATAATGCTCTCCTTCATTTTTTGTTTGTATACGTTGTAGTATCATATAGTGATAAACCTTGTCCACCTAGGATGGATCCATCAAAACCTTCTTAGGCATCACATGTGAAGTTAAATCTTGTTGAAATGTTACTTTTGCTAAATCTTATTTAAATGGTTAAGTAATTAAAAAAATGTAAATGTGTGTGTAGGTGGCCCTATTCACTTCTAGATGGACAATCTCACCATAACATATTCCACCATTGTTGAATTTTCTCCCATCATATGTACCATGAGTCTTGGTAAGTCCAGCCTTTGACAAATTTACCCCGACTCTTGGGATATCATTTTCACTTTCTGGTGTACTTCCTAGTGTACTACCACCCATACTACATCCCATTGTGCACCATTATTGTCACCCATACCTACCAAGTTTTCCATTGCATCCACCTCTTCAACAACCACCATTATTCACCGCCATCTCTACTACTTCAATCTCACCAGACCATCCTTGTGTGCCCCCCCTATCTCTATCCCATGATGATACCATAGGGGATATGGTATGAGATGCTTAGTCGAAGGTGTGTATGCAGCCAAGTGCTCCAAATTTTCCTACTCATTGAATATTTTTTTATGTATAATGAATGGAATTGTTTTTAGCCATATTTGCTTAAATATCATGTTTTAATTCTTTTTAAATATCATGTTTTAATTCTTTTAACCTTTGTAGGAGGTAATAACTGAGAGATTGGGGTCATGGAGGAGGGGAACACCCTCTTAATTAACTGTAGCTTCTTTGGTGAGTTTATATGGCTTGAACTGTAACGTTTCAATTTCTTATCATGTGTTAACATATTGTGGAAAAATTCTTATTATTATGTTGTTTCTTTGTCTAGTATCTAAAAATA
>LPNX010926315.1:16778-68298 GCA_001517045.1 Pseudotsuga menziesii | reverse complement strand
ATGCTTATGATGTCAACATGATTATTATGTTTCTATGTTTATGCAGTTACAATGTTGTGGTTATCATGGGATTCCTTTATTTTATGATGAGAGTAGATGTTTAAATGATTTCATTGATAAAATATGCAATATATGATGTGGTACATGGATACCATTTTATGATGTGATAGATTGAATTATTATATGTCATGTATACCTGTGGTGAATTCAATTATTACATGAAATAATGATGAGGACGATGATGTGGATCAATTGGTTATCAAGTGGAATTAATTGTTAGAGACATGTATTTTTTGAAGTACTAACCCACATGACATTGGTGTTATGTGATAGTCAAATACTTGATATGATATGTGGAATAATAACTTGTTATGCAGTAAACCTTGGAAACCAAAAAGTCAAGATACGATGACATAATCCAATAATCCTCATATCAGCAGAGTATGAATTAATAGGGTATAGACCTAGTATGTTAAGAGGGATTGATGTATTTACCGACCCTATATTACTATGATACCTGGTGTCATGGGAGGGACATTCTGATACATTCGACCCGTTTTATTGTGATGACAATGACTAGATGCCTTCTAGGAGAGGCTAGGTCCACTATTCAATTGATGCTAACAATATCAGGCTCTTTATGTGGCCAGGCCAATGAAGCCGACATCCACTTCTTTACTAGCAGAGGAAGGATAGGTATGATGAAAACATAGGTTAGGATGGGGGAATGTGTTAGTGTTGCTTCTGCAATTGCTTCCCCAATTTTTTTGATATTTTAGGGCCCCTCCTTCCATTTTTGTTTGAAAGCATACTTAGACTAGTTTTCCAACTCAAGGGAGTCCATCGTGCACACTTAGTTTTGTCCAAAAATTTCAGCAAAAGAAGTTTTGGCTAAGTAAACTTACTTTTTTCCTCTGACATATCGAAGCAACTTGGCCAATTTATCCAACGTGTCGGAGTAACTCAGCCAGTCGCTCCGAAACGGTCGACTGGATCAAAAGAAAGTTTTTTCGCACTTGTCGTTTTGGTATAACTCAAAGAAACCTGCCAACACTATTGGAAGTAACTCGTGAATTGCCACCAAAACGAGTAGAGGAGTTTGGTAAATGTTGCCGATGGTAAAGGTGACCAAGGTTTTGGGGCAAATGGGAAATTTCCGCTGATACGGGTGAAATAGCTGATAGACTAAGCATTGGCAAAGCCAACCAGAGGAAATTAGAAAGTTTTCAGTGACACGGTCAGAGGGGACTTATTATTTTCTGACAAAATGTTCACGGATTAAAAAAAAAGAGTGCTTCTTAGAACCGGATGAAATGGTTGCATGCCCCAAATTCGGAAGAAGTGGGATAAGGTTGCCGATACAATTGACATGACTTAAAATATGTAGCTAACATAGTCAGATTGACTCGAAATTTTTTCCGATATTGTCGGTGTCACATTTCTAATCATGACGATCGAAAGTGTTTCACACTAAATGACGTTTTCTCCAAACACCGCACTTAATGTCCAACAACCGTATTACCATTTTTCGTTCATTTTTCTATAAATAGAGGTGAATTTATTTATTTTTTATCACACAAAATACCATTTAACCCAACAACCAGTCGTGGAAGGATGTTTGTAGCCATTACATCCAGTCACAACCCACAAATTTTAAACTCTCGACAGGAAGTCACCTAACCTTTTGATTCTGTTAGTTTTCTAATGCTGAAGTTTTTTATTTTGAGATGCTAATATGGGTAGAGGTGTCATGGTTTTTTTCGAGTCTATTTAGGTTTTTCCTGCCTCTCCCCATCTGCATAACCTCCATATCTAGTAAAAATTCTTATGATTCTGTCATAGTTGTATAAATTATGTTCTCTTCGATTTTCAGGGGCCGAAGGCACTGTGGTTTATGTTTAGTCCTATTCGACTCCATGACTAGTCACATAACACAATGGGTAGAGAATGAGCACCCTTACAGATTCAATATTTTTTTCTATCATTACTAATCGAGGTTTATCCCCTGCATACTTGTGACACAATTGCTTGGCCATTGATCAGTTTTGTGTTTAGACATGGGCGAACCCAAGTTTGTTTACCCGTTCTCTTGGATATGTTGGGTGTGCCTTCCAAAGGTAGATAATAGTCACAGATGGCTTCACATTTACAGATAATAGAGTCTAAGCAAGCATAGGGAGTAGGTGTGTTGAGCTGGTTACTTGAAAGTATCACACCCACGCAGTCTTGGATTCTTTCCTCGAGACATTTGATGTAACCTACTCACTAGGAAACCAAGTTACCCACTCTGGTTTCTTAGACAAAAGGGTAGGATTGAAAGATTTGGTTATACCCAATCTAGTCATGGAAAAGTCTGAGAGTAACCTCGATAGGATACACTGTTGAAATGATTTTTTTATGCTTTCCGTTTATTTTACTCTTTCCCTTTCCATAAGGAAGCCACGTTTCATAATTTTTCAGCTTTCGCTCCTTATTTTGGTTTCTATCAAAGTCGCATTTTTCCTTTTATCTTGAAAATGATTCTAAGAATTAAAATGAAAAAACCCTTTAATTACATTGGGAGAATTTGCGGTCTTGTTCCATCACTAAAGATTAGTTGATTTTATGTTTCTAATAACATCATGTAGTGTGCCACTAAGACCTAGTAAATATCTTGTTGGATGGAAAACAATAATAAGGAGAAAGGAGAAGTTTTAAACCTGAAGCCAGCTGCATGGAGATATGTTCTATCCTATCCTCAAAATATCTCTTTTTCTAGACTGTGGACCACCTAGTTGAAAAAACCTTTTCAGTTCAGAAGTAACTTGATTTTACTTCCATCTCAAAGCCAGGTCTTAGTTCCAACCCTTTTTTAATCCATCAGACTTAAAAGTTGTTATGCTTAGTTCACACTCCACTAAGTTTGCATGCCACCACTTACCTTGGAACACTGCTGAGTGAGAAAGGTTGATGAAATGTTTACTTTCAATGTTTTTCTTTCAAAGGTAATAATGGTAGGTTGGGATTAGAATAATTCATTAGACATGCAATTCCATTACCTTTATATTTTTCTACAATAATGCATGTTTCTTGGTATTGATCTCTTTGGTTATTTAAAACAACTGCGGTATTGCTAATTCACTTCTCATTATGCTCATGCCTGTATATCACAGGTTCTATTTTTGCAAAGTAGGATTATCTTATTGAGAACATACGTTTAAACAAAAATTCACAATGAATAAGAAAGGTAGTAAGAAGAAGGCGAAGGCAAGTGGGGCAGACTCAGATGTGGAAATCATCTCGAGCACTAGGAAAGAAACTAAATTCAAAGACACTAGAGCCATCACAGGAGTTTCTCCTGAATTCAAAAGGGAGAACTCTATCAGATGATCAGAGACTAGGACATCCCAGATGTCAGTCTCAAAGAGATGATCATATATCAAACCATAAGAAGGTCTGGTATCACTAAAACTACCACACACCCAAATATTTTATCCTGCTCAGAAGTCATTGGGTGGATTATACCTCAAACAAAATATGCTTCAAGGATTATCTCTAACATCAAATGTGAGGCCTTTTCTTTGTTTACTCCCACCTACATAACATTGGATAACAGAATACCTCCACCACAGGTTGTGATGACCAAGGATTGGATTAGAGGGATAAGCATTGATCCTTTGGAGTATGCAAAAAATAAGGTTGTACCGGGGAAATGGTTGTGGCAAAAGGAGAGTGGGGTGTATGAGTCTTGGAGTCTAAGGACGCCATTCAAAATCATGGCCTTGATGTTGACCATAATTTTTGGTCGAGATGATGGAACCATTTACAAATTAAATTGGGTTCTCCTAATCTACTATAAAGCCTTTGAAGGCACAATTTTTAATTGGGTAGATATCATATCAGACAGCTTGTCATCCCGTGTAGCAGTAGCACAGGGAGGTTTGACTCAGAAGAGGGCCGAGTTATACATGTCATCTTACCTTATTGACTGCATTTTATGTAGGCACCCATTTGCAATCTAGGGTGCATTTGGACCCAGACAGAGTCTCCAGTCTACATGGCCTACCAGATTCTCCGGGCACATAAGTATGCATCCCTTTACAATATTATATACAAAGAATTCTTGATACCTATTTACAAAATAATCTTGAAGAAGGATCTAAACTGCCTATCCAACAACGCAATAGAGCTCATAGGAGAGTATGGAGATTCATACTTTTCCCAGGAGGGAACCTATCTTAGAATGTATGGATGTTCTATAGCACCATCTCTCCTGCCAAGATATGTCACATACTTCGTATTCCACAAGGAGGATGCTAGGAACGTCTTTTTGAATGAGGCTTGAAATTTCCTAAATGAAATGAAGAAAGCAATTTCCCCCCCATTTCCTTTTTGCATTAGAGGATATAAATTCTCCAAGTTAAACGAAGTTGTTGAATTTGTAAGGGAGTTGGAAAATTTTCATTTTGGAGAAAAACGTTTTCAAAGAAATGATAATAGAGGAAAGGTCGCTCAACATTGTGCGACCGTGAAAATACACTATGAATACTGAGAATTATTCAACGAAGATGAATAAGTGTTCAGAAGGGCTAACAATTTGACTGAGTTAGCCAAGCATTTCAATAAGAAAATTCGTGCCAATAGGAGTAAAGATGGCAGCATTGTAGCAAAGATTAAGCTAAATAAACAGAAAGAGGAGGTACTAAGGTTGGAACAAGAAGAGGCAGAGAAAAAACTAAAAGAATAATTTGAGAAGAGGCAAGTTGATGAAGCCCAAAGGCAGCAAGAAGAGGAAAGATTAAAGAAAGAAAATGAAGAAAAGGCACAAAAGGAAGTCGAGGAAGGGCATGAAGAACTAAGAATAAAGGAGGAAGAGGACATGATTAGGGAAGCTTTGGACCAGGAGGAAACCCCGAATGACCCAATGGACCAAGATCCTTCTACCTCATCAAGTTGAGCAATGACCGATGGTCACATTCCTTTTGGGGAGCTCGGACTCACCCCATTCACTCCATCAAAGCAACACACCATGGTCCACCTAGATACCATTATTTTTTATGAGGAAAGGCAGACTATCACAAGGAGGTCAGAAAAAACGTTGAAAATGGGAACACAAGTTGATGTAGTCACCATCACCGAGAATACCACAATGGAGGGTACTCATAAGAACCCTAAGTTCATGGCCTCAATGAACATAGCAACTGAACAGGACAGTGCTAACAATGTTGATTTATTGATGGAAGATGTACAACATCACAATGACAATCTAGTTAAATTACAAGGAGATGGAATAGAGTTAAAAAGGAAGCATGATGCCACCCTCTCTGAAAATGAAATACTCCTAAGCGAATACCAGACTTTGGAGAGAGAGAAGGAGGAAATGAATGTACAATTAGTAATAATGGAGGGAGAGAAAATTTATTTTGAATCCAAAATATTGCAACTGGAGTCAAGAGAGTCCGCAAAAATCCAACAGGTTGAAGAGCTGAAAATCAAAGTAGAAGAGTTGGTAAAACAAAAGGAATATCTGGACAATCAACTGAAGATAGCTGATGAGAAAAATCAGGACATCACTCCTTTCTATGATCAAGCTTGCAAAGTTTGAAAATAGATACATCAAGCTCAAGTGACTCTCATAGGTGAGATATATAAAGTGAGGTTGACAATGGCCAGACTAAGGGTAATTGCGGTAGAATCACCAAATTTCAGAAAAAAGGACTAATGGAGGTCATAGAAAACGTTAAGATCCATCTAGCCTGGATGGAAGCTAGCTCAAAGTTTCATGAACATCTACCCAAAAAGACAACATAATGCATAAAATCAGAAATAGCACTTCTAGAGGTTTGTAAGAAATCTTCCCTAAGGTTAAATAACAAGATTTCCAAAACTAGGGAAAAATGTGAGGACTTCTATAAAAGGATACATCAAGTCCATGAGAAGTGCCAGTTTTCGTTGGTTTTGAAAATTACTGAACTTCCCACAAAGACCAATGTATGACCTATTTGTAGGACATATTACAAGAAGACATACAATACATCTGGAAAGTAGAAGCGTTAAATGAAGAAGATATTAATCATTGGGTTGGGTAGGCTTCTGTCAACACTTACATCTTAGAAGACATGTGTAAAGCTGCAACAAAAAAAATGATGTGCATAGAGACACAACTAACAATGCATGAAGTAACCGTGCAAGTACTAGAGCTAATTAAATATAAAACCATTATTGAAGAGGCTAACACATGAGGAGGATATGTGTCCAGCTTAGCAGGCCCCCCTTGAAATTTTGTCTTTTATGGAATTTTTGGCATTTTCCTATGTAAAGCATGAAAAGAAAATTTTTGGAATCCCTAGGGTTAGGGTAAATCAAGAGTCACTAGACGATGAATCCTAATTGTAATACAAAGAGATAGGAAATAGAATTAAAGGAATTTTGCTAGCAGAAAGAAGGGCTGGAATATTATGTAATGAGAACTGATTTTTCTGCTAATAAAGAAGGACCTATTTGCTGGGAAAGGCTTGCACAAAATTTTTCTTGGAATGTGCGGAATTACTTCTCCTTGTTTCGTTCAATATACTATGAGATGGTTCTAACTCTTTCGAATTAATTTTGTGGTTACGAATGATTTTTCTTTCTAGGTAAATGGATGTGTATGAAATGCGTAATAAATGGTTTATTGTATCAGAGTTTTCTTTGGTATTATTTCTACTGTGTATATGCATATTAAATTGAAACAACTATTTGTGAAATTGGTATGAATAGTTACAGTACATTGCTCTAATTTTAAATTTGCTCCCTATAGGGATAGAGTAAACTAGAATATGATAGATTAGCTTAGTCTTAGATTTAAAATATAAGTGATAAATTAGGAACGATAAGATGGGAGGTAAGAACCTACACATCACTGGTGAGGCTTCTGATTATCAGTTATATGCATTTAGATTAGGTACTTGAATTTCATAATTTACTTAAAGAAAACAACATAAATGGTGAATCAGGTTTTAACTGATAAACATTTTGTAAACATCTAAATCTATGGTAGCCGGACTGTTAACTAGGAGGATTCCCCACACCAAATGGTGAATGATCTAATTGGGATCGATTACTAGGGAGAATCCCTACTGTCGGTGCTTGGGAATTTTCCATGCATCAACAAACTTGGCGCTAGAAGGAGGGCCTCGAGTGCATGGATGGAAAAGGAAATCCATTTGTGAGAAAAGATTCTGCTAGAAATACATCTGAAATGACTTTCCCATCATATTTTTTTCTTGAAACTGAAGAATAACAAAGGGTAATTTCCAAAGAAGAAGAGTCAGAGTCTTTCTATGCTATCCCATTTCAAGAAATTGATCATTTCCGTAGGCATACAATATCTTATGTTAGGAAACTCAGAGGTTTGAAAGTAATTCCTGTGTTACTTAGGAGGAGACATCCCAAGAAAGGAATCTCATACACTAAAGATTTAGTACTTGTGGAAAATTTGGAAGAATTGCCAGATCTATCTATCCAAGAAATCACTCAACTTCTTGATCAATTAGGACCAAAGTCCCCTGCAGCTAAAGTTCTCCCACATTCTCCCCCACAATATCCATATCGAATTATGGCTGGAAATGTCAACCAACGCGCATGGAGAGTCAAAACACCACTCAATTTGGCTGTGCCTTTGCACGATTTACCTAAGAACCCAGAAAGAGTGTTACCAAAATTTGATCCTGGAAAGGGTGTTTCTATTGAAGATCATCCCAAAAGATTTTATCTTGCACTAAACCTTCTGAACGTTGAACATGAATATGCATTAGAGTAAATTTCAACTCAAAATGGCCCTTTTAACTTTAATTCAAATTCCATGACATCATGTGTTAGCCAATGAAATTGCTTTAAATTTGAAATACCGTATAGGTCTTAAACACTTTTTTAATATAAATTTGGGGATAGGTATCATAAAAAAAACTACTTTTTTTGTTTGTATTTTTGAAATATCTCCCCGTGTTTTTACTCAAATTTCGATTGAGAGAGCTCGTTGGATGCAGAATTAAATTCCACATCCAACGATTACCCACTAGGCATACTTTTGATGGACCCCGCTACCCCAAAAACGAGAAATACCTGAAAAAATGTGATGATGATGTCATCATCATATTTTTTCAGGTATTTCATTTTTTTGGGGTAGCGGGGTCTATCAAAAGTATGTCGAGTGGGTACTCATTGGATGCGGAATTTAATTCCACATCCAACGAGCTCTCCTAATCGAAATTTGAGTAAAAACATGGGGAGATATGTCGAAAATACAAACAAAAAGTAGTTTTTTTCATTTCTTTCTCCAAAATTAATAAATATTATTTTATTATTTTACCTATTATTTTATTAATTTTTTTAGGAGGCTCATTTTGAGTTGACATTTCCTCTAATGTTTTCTGCAGATTGTTCCTGTATACTTTTGAGCCTCGAGTATCCTCATGGTTTTTTAGTCTACAGTCTAATTCAATAGAAAACTGGGACAGTTTTGAAAGCGTGTTCATGTTAAAATTTGGAAACCAGACAAATGTAGCCATGCTCATGAAAGAATTATTGACTATGAACATGAAAAATAAAAATAAGGTCCAAGATTTCAATCAATGATTCACTACACATTTAATCAGTTTTAGTGCTACAACAAAACCAACTGAAGAGTCTTTCGTAGAATATTATACTACGATAGGATATCCACACATAGAGATGTTTGTAAAAAGGGAAGTGAGGGATACATTGGTAGAAAATTATGAAGAAGCCAAGAAAGTAGAAGCTGATCTAGATAGTACCGCAAGACATACTTAAGATTCAGAAGTGAAAACAACGACCAGTAAAAATTATTTGCTGTTAACTAGGCCCAAAGAACAGCATTCAAATGAATTAGATAATGTGGTCAAAATGGTGCAGAAATTATCAAACAAGATAGTATACTTGGAGAAGGAGAAAGGAGCTAGTTCATCAAGAAATCCATTTAAGCCCTTCTACAATAAAAGGGAAGAAAACATAAATCCCCAACCACCTCTACTAAATTGTGTTGTTCTGAATTTTATTGAAGTTGGCATGGATCATTTCTGTACATTTCAGCAAGAACGCCACTTAGAAAAAAGCTCCCTACAATGGATAATTTTGATGAATTTGGTAATTAATCAATTCTTAGACTCCCAATTGACAGATCCAGAAGAAGAAGAAGCCCAAAAAACTGATCCAGAAGAAACAAATGAAGAAACCACAATGGTGTTATAGGATTGGGCACCCACATTAGGATTGAGAGAGAATGAGCAAGATGAGGAAATTCAAGTTTCATCAGTAAATGTTACAACTATAAGTAAAGAACTGGTAGTGGATCAAAGTTTACTGTTGCCCAAGATAAGAAGAGCAAAGGAAACCATAAAGAAAATTAATAGCACCACTCAAACATAGCACAAAGTGAATTCAGAAAACATAAAAGAAACAACCCTAATGATAAATAAACATGTGAAAACCGTGGCAAACAAACCACAAAGTATCAAGAAAGGACCGGAGGAATATAATATGGGATACGATACTATGGAAGATATTTAGAAAACTAAAGAAAGTATTTCATTATTTGAATTATGTAATATTCCTCAACAAAGAAAGAAACTATTGGAAGATTTTGAACCACAGCCAAGTAGTACCTCAGAGGCTGAATCAGATACTGAGATAAATGAAGAAAGCATTGGTGGTAAATCAAAATATTAGACTTTTCCTTTCCTATTAACATTTGAAATTTTTAACCACAATGTGCATAATTTGTTTGTTAGATTTTGGATCCTCGTCAAACGTTATGCCACTTTTGATTTGTAATAATATTAAGGGTCAAACAACCCCATCCCCCTCACAGATCATTCAAATGGATAGGTATGTTTTTGAGGTTATAGGGGAGATGAAAGCTGTGCTAATTAGATTGTTCGCAGATCCGAGGGTGTGCCAATTCATAGATATCATGGTAGTATATATACTCAAGGCTTATGGTCTGATATCGAGCAAGGTTTGGTCAATGAAACTTAATGGTTATTTTGTGACTGATTAGTCTCACATGTGGTTGCCTTACCAGAATAGTCAGAATTAGATTAATATATTGAGAGAGACACATATGAAGTAGAATGTAACTCAGTTGGAAGAAAAGAACGGACTGGTGAATTTATCATCTTATGAACTAGGATATTATTTTTTAGAGCTTGAAATAGGAAACTATCACGCTGAAGAAGTCATTCACAAATCAGATACATAGCCTGATCTCCTTCGATTTCTGTGGATCGTTGGCATTGGTTGTAACATAGTAAACTTAGTTACTAATGTAGGAAATGATATTAACCAAATAGGTTTATAAGAAGATAGATTTTTCTATTTTGTACTTTGATGGTTCTAAAACACAAGAGGGATTAGGATCAGGTTGTGTATTCATTGATCCTAAAACTGACAAACATTTTCTCTCTTGTGGGCTAGAGTTCGAGTGTATGAATACCACTGCAGAATATGAAGCTCTAGTCCAAGGTTTGAAAAAGGCCATTGAATTAAATGCAAAAAATTTGAAAGCCTTTGGTGATTATGAGATAGTTGTTAGACAAGTAAGAAACACCATTCATTGCTTATTTCCACATCTCAAAGGGTATCAATATGAGGTTTGGAATTTGATAGCACACTTTAATGCTTTTAATATAAATGCAATCCCTATATTACAAAATGCTGTGGCTGATTTATTAGCATCTTCTTCTTCTAGGTTAGTTCCAACTAATAACAAGTGTTCTATTGAATTAATTTTCAGTCCATCGGTACTAGACAACATCACAAATCTAAGAGTGTTTGATGACAATGAATAGATTATTAACTTCCCGACCAATGAAGAAACATTCAAAGAATCTATAATCGATGAAGAAGAATATCAATTAGATTTACAAAACATAGACATGGTTAAATGAACTTTCATGTCTAAAGGATTAAGAACTCTTGAAGGAAGTTTGATTTGCAAAATAAATGCAGGAAACCAGATTATGTTAAAACAAATAGCTCATCAATGAAATATGAGCTGGTGAATTTAGGAACAGAGGTTGAACCCAAGTATGTCAATTTGGGAAAATGTTGCTCACCTAGAGAAAGATGCAGGTTCATTAAATTGTTTTAACAGTATAAAGATATCTTCACCTGGACGTATGAATATTTTAATACTTATGACACACGCATCATCCATCATGTAATTCCTATAAAGATAGGCATAAAACCATTTCAACAACGACTCAGGAAAATGCATCCTAATTTAGAACCTTTGATACAAAATGAAGTTAAGAATCTACTTGACGCAAATATTATCTTCAAGGTTTGACACTCCGAATGGGTAGCAAATCTAGTTCTAGTAAGGAAGAAGTCAGGAGAAATAAGACTGTGTGTTGATTTCCAGAATTTAAATAGAGCATCAGATAAGGAAAACTATTTGGTTCCACCAATGGAACAAATTCTACAAATGGTATCAGGCTCTGAAGTGTTCTCCCTATTAGATGGATTTTCTGGTTACAATCAAGTCTTACTGGTCGAGCAAGATCGATTGAAGACTACATTTTGCACAATGTGGGGAACACTCGCTTATAGGAGAATGCCTTTTGGCCTCATAAATGGCAGAACCACATTTCATAGGGTAATGGATTTTGCATTATCAAGTTCAGTAGGCCAATGTGTAGTAGTTGTTGATGCATTTAAAACTTCAAAATGTATTCACTTGTATATCTTATGTATTGTACCCCATTGTTTATTCCAGGAAGTATTTGTAATGTAATTGAGTCATGTCATGCCCCGATGTTCCGATCGAGAGATTCAATAATGTAACAAGTCATGTAAAGTCATTGAGGTTAACCCTCCATTGTAAGTCGGGGAAATAGTCCCCACAGTTGTGTCAAGGTTAACCCTCCTTGTTGATTGGAGGGAAAAGTCCCCACAGTTGTGGGGCACTAAGGTTATTAGACTCTCCTAGAGATGTCAGCTCTAGTAAGTAATTGTTAAGTGGGGCCGACATGTTAAAGTGGAAATTAAGTGAACAAAAGAATATAAATAGAGAGTGAGCCTCTCTATTTATCACACACACAGTCAATCATTGGGGCGCATGAGTGAGGGAGAAGTAGCTCTCTTAAGTGAGAGAGAGAGAGAGAGAAGCTATGGAGATCATCTTTATGTTTTTGGGTTTTACTATTGCTATTGGTGCTCATTCTATCTCTAAGGAAGTTGCAGGGTTTTCTCCTTTATGTTTTCCCTGAGGAAAATTCTTTGTGTCTCTTGTCTCTTGTGTTTATTACTATGCATGTTATTCTCTCAGTTAAAGATCCTAAGATAATGCTAGCTTGAATGATAAAATTCTAACATGGTATCAGAGCTAACTTGAGAAGAAGACATTGTGCAGTTGTAGAAGCTAGGGATTCTTACTTTTTGGGTCTCTCTCCACAATCCATAAGCAAAAGTATGCTAGGTTGACTCTACATTGAAGGCCACATCTTTCTGTCGAAGCAGAATTTGATTCTGGACATTTTCAGTTTTTGGTGTGGGAAATTAAGGATTCTTAAAGAAGAGGATTTTTTGACTGAGCCCGGCATAGGATTTCTCTCCTCATCAAAATCAAATTTTAGAGACCTAGGTCGATATTTTTGGTTGGGTGAAACTTCAGGAAAGTCAAACCCTAGTTTGACCTTGAGCTGGGCAAACCCTAAATACTAAAAATGATAAGGTTTGGTACATTAACTATATCTAGGGATTGGAAAAGTCTCAGGAGCTGAAAATTGTAGAGTTTGAATATAACATCCTGATGTACAATGTATCCAAAATTTAGACTCATCTTTGCTATATTCTAGGAGATATGATTCCTCCAAGTTAGGGTTCCAGCCTCTTCCAGGATTCATCCCTAAAAAGGACACCTGGAGATAATTGCTATATCACGGGCTACAAAGGTCCAAATGAAATTTATGAAGATGTTATAGAAATGGTACATACTGCACTTTTTGTGGTAGAATTTTAAGACCACGAAGATTAAACATGACATGTGGCAGTCCGTACAACATCACTATACTGAACAGTTCTGAAACAGGTCACCTTGGGAAAATGATCATAATTCCCAATGGGTGAAACCAATTCTTATTAAACCTGTGGTGTTGGAACAAGGATGGGCGATGATACCTCAATGCAATGTTTCAGACATAGAGGAGTAGTAATTTCGGAGATATTGCAGAAACAGTATCAGGAATTTCTACAGAATAAATTCGTAAACTAGGGCTTCCTGTTCCGGGAGCTTCCCTCCACTATTTTAAGAAAAGGAGTACACTGGACATCTCACCTTGAAGAGATATATCTTTCTATCCAATCAGATATGAAAGATTCCAAGTTTTGAAAATTAGGGTTCTCTGACAAACCCTAGATCAACCAGCTTTGGAACCAAGACGGACACCTCAAATCGATAAGATCTAATCTTTTGCTATTTTCATTTGAGGTTCTCATTTCACAGTGATCTATCACATGAGCTTGATGATAAGATTATTTAAGTTGACAACTTCCAAGCATGGAAGTATATGATCTCTCTGAAGAAAATGAATTGGACACCTACATAAGAGAGGTTCCAGTTCCAGAGGGAGATGAGGCTCAAATCCTTACACAAGAAGAACTTGGTCAAGGCCAAGAAGATCATTGCTGATTAAATCACGGATCACCTTGTACCACAAGTATCTTCTCTAAATACACTGAAGATGTTTGATTCCTTAACTAAGCTATTTTAAGGGAAGAACATAAATCAGAATATGACTTTGAGAAAATAGTAGAAGAAGAAGTGGAGAATGCAGAAGTGGTGATATCCGCCTTGAATGGCCTCCCAGGATCAAGGGATCCATTCATGCGAGGAATGTGTGCCAGAAGGAAGTGATTACTTTCAGCAGACTCTAGGAAGAGCACACATAAGAAGAAGAAGCTTGACTCATAATAAGAGAAGAGATGAGAGCAACTGAAGATCAAGCTCTCACCATCCAAAGAAGATCCCTCAAGCGATGAGGAATATGAAGAACTCAACTCTTGAAGAACCTCTTATCCATCTTAGCACTTGGATAAGAAACGATGCTATTATGAATGAAGAAGATGATGAAGCTAAAGGCTCAAGAAGGAGTCTACCCATGAAATAAATAAAGATAAGTAATCAATTGTCATTTCATGTTTTTGTTATGCAATTTTTTTATATTCAGTTGATGTATTATGCATGATAGAATGTTTACATTAATGACAGTATACTACTAATATGCATGTGATGGGTAAGTAGCTCATGGTGCTATACAAATCTCCATTGCTAATTATCTAGAATGAAACCTCTTTTCTGACATATTAGATTAGTGCACAATCTCAATGTTGTCCTCATAGAGATGGAAGGCATCTAGAAAGTTTCCATGAGATATGGATGGATGTTGTATTGGCTAAAGTAGTTGCATGATCATATATTTATGCATAAGAATTTTCCATTATGAATATGCCTTATGAAATGTTTCTAAACATACAAGCAAAGAAGGATGAGACTTGTTCTGAAGAACAATTGATGACAGTTCAAGATGAAGAATAATATGATGAATGCAGCGACATCATTGATGCAGAACCTTCCAGCTATGAAGAAGTAACCAAGAAGAAAGGGAAGACCAGTTCAAGAAGAATGATGTCTAGGATGCAGTATCGATACATGAAGGGAAGTTCGTAGTTCCATCATGTAGTAGATGGAAACATCATGGGATACAAAGCAAGATTCGTAGCATGAGGCATAGACTACGAAGAGACATTTGCAGCCACTAGAAATACACATGACAGGAAGAATCATGTGTGCAAATGAAAGAAGGTCTTGTACGAGCTCAGAAGAAACCCATAGGATAACACATACATGAGGAGCTTGATGAAGATATTAACCTTTACCACAAGGTTCAAGATGAAACTCTATAGAGAATGACAGGCTCATAGATGGGTGCGAGAAGAACTTTTGAAAAAGTTCAAGATAGAGGATCTTGGTATCCAATGATCCTAGATGGATACATAGAATATTAGTAGTAGAGGAAGCTACTTGTCACTTCGGTACATAAAGTTTTAGTGCATAGAGTACGAAAGACAGAGGGAGAATGATGCTCCACTTCAGAGGGAGTAACTGCAGAAGATCTTGAGGTTCGACATGGTACGACAGGATGGACAGATTACTGATGACTCTAGAGTAAAGAGGATTCCAACCTTTGCTTCAAGGTTGAAGGAGAAAGACCAGTGATACTCCTTTTATATGTCAATGACTTGTTCCTAATAGAAAAGAGGAACTCATTAAAGTTGCAAGAAGGAGACTTACTGTCGATTTCGAGATAAAGGATTTGTGTAACATCTACGACCCTCTGACTGGCTAAGAGGACTCTACCAAGCCATCAAACGTCTGGGAAACTAGCCCCATGAAGAAGAACATGCATATAATGCTGAAATAAAATGATTAAAACAGAAAACATGCAAGGATGCATAATTACTCAACATACAGTAGAAGCAAACATACATTCGAGCATCAACATGTTCATCGTTATTCATTAACAATAAATATAATTGCAGAGATGAAATGGTCAAGAATACTTATCTTGTAAGAACACGTCTCGCAACCAGCTACGTTGTTGCAACGTTCCACCCAACCATAGGCCATCATGATCATCAATCTCTCAGCAACACTGCCACCCCCAAGTTGGGCATGATTCCCCAACGAATAAGGGATGAAGCAGGCTTACACATAGCCAGGGATACACAATATAGCCAAGTCAACATAGTTGGGTTTATCAGGCCGTCAAGGAGCTAGGAAACGCTGAATGCTAAAATGGTGCACTCATGTAAGAGCTAAGGATGCCTACACTGGAGCTATCTTGACTTCTATGACAGCCACACACACCTGACAGCAGGAATCAGTCCCTTCTCTGTTTCACAGTCCCTCAAGCCCTGAATTCCCTTACCAGTGCTCTTCCGGGGTTGTGGAGAAGAAATCCAGCCATCTAACTCTCTCTGTGTGTCTCCCAAACCTAGGTTCTCAAGCATACCTAGCCTTCAATCCCACTCCAGATAGTTTGAAGACCAACCACTGCATACCCGCAGTAAAACAATCAGTTCACAACTCTGTGAAGAAACACAAGGAAACAGGATGACAACCCAAATTGGTGGACATAGCTCAAGCCAAACAAGGTGATTCAAAGTTGTTCTTGGCCCCAACATGGCCAAAATAACTCAGCAGCAACCCAAAAGATACTTGCACACACAGCGACCCAAAACTAGGGAAGGAACAGCAGCCACGCTTTTACCACTGAAGCAATGACAGAAGCACAAACTCATAGCAAAAACTACATGTATATAGAGGACAACCATGAGCTCTCAACCTGTGTAGAGGGAAGAATGCAACCTCTACCTGACAGGGTTCAACATACAAACCGAAAAACGACCCCAAAAGAACAGAGTACAGCTTCCAGTAGGATGATCCCCCCAATGTCTACCTGCGCGTGAGGTAAAACAATACTCCCTGCGTGAAGGGGAAACTTACATAGACCATGATCAGCCAAAAGTGGAGAGCAGACTGATTGCCTATGTGAGAAGAACAAGAACAAACCTGTGAGTGGAAGAGTGGAGAGAATACAGACCATCCCCTACCCTCTGCGTGGGGAAGAGCGAGCCTACTGGTGGAGTATATGTGGGGCAAATATTGGCAGTCCTGCCACCCACCACTTCCCAGCCATAACTGCTCCCAACTAACACAAGAGTTTTAAATGGGTGGTCGACACATGGCAATATCCCAATGGCTCCCATGGGTTAGACAATCCCCCCCTTAACCTTAGGAAATCATGCCCTTTTCATTAACATTGTAGTGTCATAGTTGGCTGTAGGTTCATTTTAATTAGAGTGCATATTTACATGATGCCAAAACTATAATGTGTCAGACAACATGATATACCATCGGCAACGATCCCAATTTCCAAAACATAACACAACCAAATTGATGGTGGGGCTTTTGCCTTTAGCTCCACACCACGATTAATTACAATATATACATCATGTATATTTTAATGCAAACGGGGTAAAAACGGGGACATTACAATCCCCTAGCCCTTGGAATAACACCGTTCTCGGTGTTCCAATACATAGGAATACATACACAATTTCCACATCCAAAATTTCAAAATTGTGCACATCTGTCCCACGTTCAATTATTTACTTGAACTTTTAGGACCAAACCCCTCGGCTTCCACGAGCTTCTCTTACTAGTTCTCAGCTTTCGGCTCATCCCCAAGTATAGGAACTTTGTGGCTTCTACTGTTGGGATATTGGGAAGACCCGGGTTTTATACCATTAACTTCACACCAACAAAAGACCCATAGTTTTGGCCTTTTCGGCAACAGCCTGCGAACAGGCTGCAGTCTCACCCGAAACAACTATGGGGTGCTGCAGAATCAGGTTTCTGCAAGCAGAAGAGGGATATTACTGTACCTTTAGCCTTAACAATAATATTTATTACAAAACAAGCTTTCAGCATTCACTTAATAAACTTTACAGTTAGATATGAACTTTTCTTGCTTAACCCTTAGCTGGGAATTCACGACGAAGCTAATCTTTAACAGTTATCTTACTTTAGCATTCACCTACTTATCAAAAGCATAAAAACAACACAAAGCAACAGAACCACCACAACATAAGATATACGTGGTTCACCCCCAGTGTAGGGGCTACATCCACATAACTATGTTTTATTCAACTCTTTACAAAAACCACAGTTCTAATCTGCGCACTCAGCTGCAGATCCCTTCAATCTCCCAAAAGCAGCGCACTTAGCTGCAGGTCTACGCACTCAGCTTGCAGAATCTTTCTTACAAAAACCTCTGTGCACTCAGCTACAGAGGTCGTCCATGCACACAGTTGGGACTTATCCTTCTTACAAAAACCCTAAGATAGCTCTTAGCTTCGCATTACATTAGCATCATAAGATAACCATCAAAGGCCTAACCTCACTCCTTTACATAAGTGCCTATTTATATAGTGCATTATTACAAAACCATGGACTTAAACCATGGGCACCCAAAAAACCTAACCCTGGATTTAAACCATGGGTTATTTACAAAAAGGGGGCTTCGAACTAACCCCGACACCCCTAAGACTATTTTGAGTCGCAACTCCACTTACAAGCTTCCACAAAAACCATGGAGTTACCAAAATTAAGGACCGTTAAGGTCGGAGCCCCAACATGCCCCTAAGATTCACTAGTGGCCCGTCCCGAGACACTCTACTGCTCGTTTGGTGGGAGAATCTTCTTGGCGAAGATAGTGAACAGACTGCTGAGGCTGCGCATGATGTCGTCGGCTGCTTGCTCCTTCTCTTCGTAATATTTATGCTGGTTAGAGCCTTCTAGATCTATCAACGAACCTCTCCTTCGAACTGCCTATCATTCATGTCCTATTGAACATTTGACCATCCACAACTTGGGGTCTTTAACAGACGATACCCCCAGGTTTGCGTGTCAAATTGATTTTGCTTAAGACAAATAGCCACCTCCATTCTGCTGAACTAGGAGGATACATCTCAGGATCTTCCAGAGTCTTTCCTGAGGACTTGTGCCTTTCTTCGTTCAGCTTAGAGTGAACTTCTGCCTTGAATTTCTTCCTGGCCGAACATGTCTGCATAGGAGTATTGCTCAGAAGGTTCTGCAGATCTCTCTCCTTGAATTCTCGTAACAACTCCTGGAATTTACGATCATTGGACATGGTCTTAACCGACGAAACTGTGGAATGCAAAATGTGCAAAGCTAGGTGTCTTCTTAAAGAATCCTGCGATCAAATCGGTCATAATTGTGCATCATAGATAGCAAATATGACTGACTGGTGGTAGATCTTGTTCATACACCACTAGATTTCCTAAAATCTCATCATTACGAGCAATCAATATAGTGCACGTGCCGACGCCGCCGGGTCTAATCTTCCCCAACGGTCACATTTTAAGCTGCAGCACAACTACTAACTTCAGCTGCGCCATACTAAGGACAACTTAATTATAGTCTAGTACCCAATTTCAACTGTTCTTGGTACTTAGACTCTCCTTCGTGTTGTTACTTCTGATTAGGAGGTCCCAGCTTGTCCCTGTACTTCTTGTTGACTTCCATTCACCATGGAAGGCAATGTTTCTCCATTCAATTTAGCTAACTGGACTGTGCCACCATCAGTAACTTTCTGAACTATGTATGATTCTTTCCAATGGGTCTTGAGCTTTTCTGGGAACTTCATGAATTTACTGTTATACAAGAGTACAAGATCACCAATCTGGAATTGCTTCTTCTTGATGTGCCTATCATGCCATGCTTTCTCTCTAGCTTTCTGCACTTGCTGCTGGAAACCTGCAATGAATCTGTCTTCTTCTAGTTCTATTATCTGGGCCAACCTTTTATTCAACATAGCTGGGTCATCCATCTCTGTGAAGGCAGCTATTCTGAGACTAGGAACAATGTACTCCATGGGCATAACTACTTCTTGTCCATAAACCAGTCTAAAAGGTGTACAGACTGTCAACTTCTTAGGGGCCTGTTGGGGCTCTGACCTAAACGGTCCTTAATTTTGGTAACTCCACGGTTTTTGTGGAAGCTTGTAAGCAGAGTTGCAACTCAAAATAGTCTTAGGGGTGTTGGGGTTGGGTCAAAGCCCCCTTTTTGTAAATAACCCATGGTTTAAATCCAGGGTTAGGGTTTTTGTGTGCCCATGGTTTAAGTCCATGGTTTTGTAATAGTGCACTGTATAAATAGGCACTTATGTAAAGGAGTGAGGTTAGGCCTTTGATGATTATCTTATGATGCTAATGTAATGCGAAGCTAATAGCTGTCTTAGGGTTTTTGTAAGAAGGTTAAGTCCCAGTTGTGTGCGTGGACGACCTCTGCAGCTGAGTGCGTAGAGGGTTTTGTCAGAAAGATTATGCAAGCTGAGTGCGCAGAGCTGCAACTAAGTGCGCAGCTTTTGGGAGATTGAAGGGATCTGCAGCTAAGTGCACAGATCAGAACTGTGGTTTTTGTAAAGAGTTGAATAAAACACAGTTCTGTGGACATAGCCCCTACACTGGGGGTGAACCACATATATCATGTGTTATGGTGGTTCTGTTGCTTTGTGCTGTTTTTATGATTTTGATAAGTAGGTGAATGCTAAAGTAAGATAACTGTTAAAGATTAACTTCGCCGTGAATTCCCAGCTAAGGGTTAAGCAAGAAAAGTTCATATCTAACCATGAAGTTTATTAAGTGAACGCTAAAAGCTTGTTTTGTAATAAATATTATTGTTAAGGCTAAAGGTACAGTAATATCCCTCTTCTTCTTGCAAAAACCTGATTCTGCGGCACCCCATAACTGTTTCGGGTGAGATTGCAGCCACGAGGACTTCACTTAGTGAACATCTCATATAGAACGTGTGATCATGGGATATTAAAGAATACCCTTAATTTCCATAGATATTGAGCCAAACTCTTTTTGTTGAAACCCCCTCCCAATACTTAAAACCTCCTCCCCAGCCCTTTTTATACCTCAATCCGTATAAACCACCCTACCCACCCCCACCTTAAACCCCTCATCCCCCTTAATACCTGCAATATATTGGTTCAATTTTTGATAATTTTAAAACCCACAATATGAACTAACGTGATAGGATATTGGTCAAAAAGTGAAGCCCCTGTGATTGCAGCATGTTCGTAGGCTGTTGCCGAAAGGGTCAACACTATGGGTCTTTTGTTGGTGCGAAGTTAATGGCATAAAACCTGGGTCTGCCCAATAGGAAAACAAATTGGTTCCGTTGTCGGTTGAACTCAGTATCTGTTGAAGAGGGATCTACGTCGTACCTCGAGGGCTATGTTCTGGAGACCCTCTATAAAAGAAATTGGTGACTGGATTGAAGAGACCTATTTGAAGTTTACAGAGCAAGAAAATAAGGATCCTCGTTGTAGCTCGGATGACATTTTGCAAAGGTACATCTTTTCTGATGTTTATGAAATTTTCTTTGGTAGTATCCACATAGAATTGCACCAGTGGTTATCTAGGTTGACAGAGAGAAGGACGAACTTCCAAGAAGATCAGTTTCCTCCCTGGACCCCAGCAAGAATTACTATATTGAAAAGGGTGAACAATGTGATCTCATGAGCTGTTTATTTCTGGACAGCGCGAACCCTTGAAGCATTTGTGACAGAGTTCGCCATCAACACAAGTACCTCCTTTAGCGAAGCTGAACGACTATTCTTCAAAGGACCAAGGGGTAAGTACTTGAAATCATTTAGTTTGAATATTAAAATTCTATTGGCTGAAAAAGGCATATGCTTATAGAATCAGATTGTTAGATCTATTATTGCTAACCTATGATTGGAAGTGAAAGTGACTTCGACGAGCAAAGTGGTTTGCTGCAAAGCAGTAAAAGATACAAGAGAGATCTTGGATCCTATATCCTCGGCCAGAATACTGAGTATACCCCTCTAAGCCTAGAAGAATCTGAGTCCACAGAAAACCTCCTATAACCCCGCAGCGAAGAACTGTTATCCCCGAGAACCTGTCACAGTCTGAAAGTAACCCTAGCCCAAGTATTCCTGTCACAGGTCAGTCTACCCCAGCAAGTTCTCCTCCTCCTCCCCCTCCCTCCCCCCTAGATCCAATATGGCCCATGTGAACTATGACATCAAATTACGAGTCTTTAAAGGAACTGGATCAGAGGATCCAGAACAATTTTGGTTTTTATGCGAAGCTGTGTGGACTGCCAAGAAAATTATGGACCAAGATGTAAGAAGAGCGCAGCTGGTTACTTCTTTTAGAGACCGAGATTTGACTTGGTTTATGAAGTTCTCTAGCACTCAGAACCATGTCTTGGATGACATTAAAGAAGCACTGATCAGAGAGTTCAAGAATCCTAAATCAGAGTCACAGTGCATAACTGAATTGAAAGAGATTCAGCAGAGACGAGGTGAATCAGTTTGGGACTTTGATCAGAGGTTCAAAGTTTTGATAGATCAAGTTAGCTTTATGATTGGACCAGAACAACATAAATAATGGTTCATTGTGGCATTATTACCCCACTCAGAACTCCACTCATGCAACAGAAGGTTGCTGATCAGCAAGAGGCTTTGGAGATTGCCATGAAGCTTGAAACAACTCCTGTCGGAGATAATTCTAGCATAGCTCAAATGCAAGTGCATTTGGTGGAAATGGATTTAGAGCTTCACGATATGAAGAAGGGGAAATCCATTCATGAAGACATGTGGTGTATACGATGTCGGACAGAAGGCCATGACAAAGAACAGTGTCCGGCGTTGAGAAACTATCTGAATACTGGTGCACCAAACTCGCTGAACCCTACTGTTCTATATTGTGAGATTTCTCGAACAACTGGCCAGCACCAACCTGAATATTTATATCTATTGTAGAGGTATGTACAAGTACCTAAGAATCCCTACTGCAAGTTCTGTAAGTCAGTTGGCCACAATGAAGATGAATGTTGCAGCTTCGACCTCATGAGAGAGCGAACCTATGATACTTATAGGGTCCACTTGGATGCACAAGGCAATGATGGGTATGGTTGCCATGGTGGTCGAGGTAGTTTCAGAGGTCGTGGTCATGGTATGCTTGGAGGAGGTCGAGGCCAGGTTATCTGCTACAACTGCAATTAGGCAGGACATCTAGCTCGAGACTGTCAGAACCCAACTACGACATGTCGATATTGCAGAGCAATCGATCATGTCATTGAGAAATGCCCACAGCTGATAGCTAAGATCCAAGAAAGAAACATCAAACCTAGTTAGAATGTCCAGATGAATGCTGTAGAACAAAGACCAGTCCCAGCCATTAATGTTGTTACAAGGAGCGGAGCTACGCCACAAGTGCAGAGTAAGGAGAAACAGTCTGACGAAGCTTGGGTCCGCAAGGCCCCAGAGAAGGTTCCAGCCTTTGATGTTGGAAGAGAAAAAGAAACCTTTCTGGAAGCTAGAAAAGACTTTGCTGATCCAGGAACATCAGTAGCAACAAAGAAGCAGCATCGACAGTAGGCACAACTCCAAGAAGCTGCACAGGATCAAGTAAGTACACTGTCTTCATTTCTACAGAGTTGTATCAAGCTGTTAGAAAATCAAAATGCTTTGAATGAATTACAGAAATTTATTCAGTCTTGCAAACCTCAGTGAAGCCTTGGTAAGGAAAAAACTGTTAGTAGAGTTAGAAGAACTGGAAGAGAAATGAGATTGCATGCTCAGCTAGGAGAGTATGACATGAAGGATATCATTTTATATCTGGGATCAGAAGTAAATATCTTAACTAAACAGACATGGGAACAAATGGGAAAACCTACCCTTGAATGGTCCCCTATACAGTTGAGATTAGCCAATCAGCAGAGGATTATGCCCCTAGGAAGATTCCCTAGTGTACCAGTGGACATAGATGGAGTCAGTACCTTAGCAGACTTCAAAGTCATTGAGATAATTGATGATAGCAACCCCTATCCAGCCTTGCTAGGAATCAACTGGGCAATAAACAATGATGCAGTAATCAACCTTAAAAAGAGACAGATGACTTTTGAAGGTAGGGTTTTGAGAGTCATAGTCCCATTGGATCCTTCTCAAGGAGAAAGGTATACAAAGCCAGTCAGGGATGAAGATCAGGATGTTTTGGATCATATCTACAACATCATAGCTAAGGAAGAAGATTATGTTGACCCGACTACTGAAGGCATAATGGATTGGCAGTGTGGTAGCTCCTGCATGTCTGATTCAGATGAAGGTCTAGAGAATTGACAGAATCGACTCTATGAGCTACATGGACATCGATGCGCAAGAATTACCAAGTCTCTCAAATGGCTTAGCGCACAGACAAGAGTTTTGCCTACCTTTGATGGCTTGACAGATCTAGGAGAATTTATTGTATAGTTCTCAGAGCAAGTACCAGATTCACAGAAAATGTAGACTCTAGATTCAGCATTTAGAGCCACAGCAGCTAGATGGTGGAATGGCCATAAATAGTTTATTCACAGTTGGGACGCTTGTCAGAAGTCTCTTCGCCTGAGATTCATGGATCAACCTCAAGAGGTGCGAAGCAGGTTTAATGGTCAGAATAGCCCTCAAGAACACTTGGAGCAGTGTTATGAAGCATGGAAGCATGTACCTCGTGAAGAATGGGTACATAGGTTTGTGCACACTCTGGAACCTATAGCCAAGAATTGGTATGCGGAGGTTGAGCTTCACCATGGTACTATAAATTGGGATAGTCTTGTTGATAGTTTTATGCTCACATTTTCTATTAACGAGGTTTGCCCTGGTTTGGACGCAGTTATTAGGTTGATCCATACTAATGTGTTTACTGATAAAGAAATAGCTGAGTACCAAACTGATTGGAAGGAACAAGAAGCTAATGAGCCGAACCTCATAGCCTTGTTGCAGATTTTGCCAGGATGTGCCGAAGGTCAATATTGTGTCGATGGTCCTTATTGTGACGAAGTTGAAGTTGTGATTGTGCCAAAGAAGAAAAATGTGATGGAACCAAATTGTTGGGCTATTGGGAAAACCTGGGTTTTATACCATTAACTTTGCACCAACAAAAGACCCACAGTGTTGGCCCTTTCGGTAATAGCCTGCGAATAGGCTGCAGTCTCACCCGAAACAGCTATGGGGTGCCGCAGAATCAGGTTTCTAAAAGCAGAAGAGGGATATTACTGTACCTTTAGCCTTAATAATAATATTTATTACAAAACAAGCTTTCAGCATTCACTTAATAAACTTCGCGGTTAGATATGAACTTTTCTTGCTTAACCCTTAGCTGGGAATTCACGGCGAAGTTAATCTTTAATAGTTATCTTACTTTAGCATTCACCTACTTATCAAAAGCATAAAAACAACACAAAGCAACAGAACCACCACAACACAAGATATATGTGGTTCACCCCCAGTGTAGGGGCTATGTCCACAGAACTGTGTTTTATTCAACTCTTTACAAAAACCATAGTTTTGATCTGTGCACTCAGCTGCAGATCCCTTCAATCTCCCAAAAGTTGTGCACTTAGCTGTAGGTCTGCGCACTCAGCTTGCAGAATCTTTCTTACAAAACCCTCTGCGCACTCAGCTGCAGAGGTCATCCACGCACACAGCTGGGACCTATCCTTCTTACAAAAACCCTAAGACAACTCTTATCTTCGCATTACATTAGCATCATAAGATAATCATCAAAGGCCTAACCTCACTCATTTACATAAGTGCCTATTTATACAGTGCACTATTACAAAACCATGGACTTAAACCATGGGCACCCAAAAACCCTAACCCTGGATTTAAACCATGGGTTATTTACAAAGAGGGGGATTCAACCCAACCCCAACACCCCTATGACTATTTTGAGTCACAACTCCGCTTACAAGCTTCCACAAAAACCGCAGAGTTACCAAAATTAAGGACCATTAAGGTCGGAGCCCCAACATCTATCCTCTTTATGTTCCCTCGTTGGGCAGTCCCGACGGTAATGATGTCCTCCGCATTTACAACATTTCACTGGCTACTTCATGTTTACCTGCTCAATTTCCTTTGAGTCTTCATGCCTAGAACATTTCTTAACGAATTGCTTGGATGAATGTCCCATCATCGATCCACTTTCCTTTCCTTTACGGATTGCTCCTAGAAGGCTTTTTACCTCCTTTTGCAAACAAATAGAGTCTTGCAAAATTTGATGGTTCATCTCATTCTGCCTTTTCTATAGCTTGAGCATCTCTCCAAGATTCTCTTGGGTCTTGGCAATTGTTTGAAGAAGACTTCCAGTCAAATCCAACAGCTTTTGGTCTACTACCATGATCAATGTGCACTACTGGATTTCACTTTTCACACCTATGAAATGCATCATTGAAATTCTGTTAGACCAAACATAATATAGGCATTAAAATCAGTTAATCAATTTCCCAATTGGCATGAAAGTCCAAGTCTTATCAAGGGACTTTCATACTTTTCATGCCTTCCCAACAGGCACATGATCTTATTCATGTCCATTCTTGGGCAGGGAATTCACTATTCCAGCATTCACAGTTTACTTTAAGCAAATACACACATTCTATTTTCAGTCATACATGCAGTCAACAATCTTTTGTTTTCACAATGCATAAGTATATATATATATATAATCAAAAGGAAAGAGAGAGCAGCAAGAGTTTTTCCCCTCTTTGTCTTGTTCCATCTTGGAACCCACACCACCACTGTGGTTTTCATGCTCTCAGCTTCTTTCACTTCACCATGAATGCTAGACCAATCCCTCTTGGTCATGACACTTAGTGTCTCCAATCTATTTTAGACCTCTCAACCATGGAGCCTCCCCACATGGTTTGTCTCGGCTGCTAGGACCTTCACAGTCTCACTAGCACCTTTTTCATTACTGCTTATTTGAGCTCTTCAGGACAGTCACATGTCCACATGCACCCCTAGGATGCCCTCATAGTCCTCGCTTCCAATGATACCTATATTCAAGCATTTAATAGATTCACATGTTTAGCTTATTCTCATCGGTTTTTATCTCTTAAACAAGATCTTAGAATATCATAACCAAATCATATATACATGTATATTAATAAGCAAGAAATTGCAAAATAATCCAATACTCATCTGTATTGTGTGTTTCCTCTCTAGTCCACAGGATCTTGCTTCACTTTGCAAGCCTTGGGATTTCCTATGGAATTGGATGTTAGGTCAGCACGTAGGCTACTTCACAACATCCTTTTTATATATATCAACCACATTCAAGCCAACCTACAGTTGGGTTTATCAGACCGTCCAGCCAAGCCAATATACAATTGGGTTTATCAGGCTGCAGTCAATCAAGCCAATACACTACTGGGTTTATCAGGATACTCAGCCAAGCCAGCTAACAGTTGGGTTTATTAGACTACAGGTAGTCAAGCCAACACTGTAACATTTCCACAATTTCCACAACATCAAATAATTACACAGTCAAGCCAACCTACAGTTGGGTTTATCAGAACGTCAAGCTAGTACACCTTCACGCCAACTGGGATTGGAACTTTACCATGACCATTTCTAGATCCAGGATCTGCTATTGATCCCCAGGCATATAATTTCCGAACATCTCCTTCCAGTACATCTTCACACCGACTAGGAAGGAAACTTTACCATTACCATTTCCAGGTTTCATTTCCAGCAGTGAGCTCTAATTCCACTACCCCATACAACACAAGAAACCACTCCCTTCTCTGCTCTACAGTCCCTCGGGAAGGTCTCCTTCTTTGTGCTCTTCAGTAGAAGGTAGGATGAGCCCAAGCCATTGTCCATTTAGTGTGCAACACCAGACTGCATCTGTTTATCCTGACAACACAAGCAATATAAGCAAACTCATCAGCGTTATTGCTCTAAAATGGTAATCATATTTCATATCATTCTCTATCAAGTATTGAGTATTGAGACACCAGGAGTGTGTCCACTCCCTAGGGTGTAATAAATATTGAAAACCCTTTCATGATACAACATCGCGAAAGTGTGCACCCCTTTCCGATGTGAACCATGTAGGTCCTATTCATACTCAAGCAATCTGTCATAAGGGAAATAAAATCAAACATGCTATGCATATTGAATTTAACAATTTGACATGCATATTCTTAGCTAGGGTCACAGAACACTTATCCATTTGTTGATGCAGTATTCTTTTGTTAAGGATGAATGGGGGCTCCCTTCTCTGAGTTGACTCCTTCGGTTTGCCATCCCAACTCCTTTTTACATTTCATATCCACACATGTCTTACCGACATAACCTATACCATCTCACTCATGTTCCTTACCAAACATGTAGTGCAGATGAGACATTTCCAAAATGTCCAATGGAGTTTCACCCGAAACCCATTTCCAAGATAAGGGAAAACCTTCCCATGAAGTTTGGCTCATGTAGGCCATCACACATGATCTTCCTGCAATTTGTACCCCTGGAACATTCATCAAGTAGCCAAACAGTCAATCATTATCTGATAATACAATCCAAATTTGATTGTTCCATAACCAAGCAATGACATTAGTAATTAAATTCAATAGGAATTTGCAACTCTGTCTACTATAGAAATTGATTTGCTTAGCAATGAGGTGATCCTCATTGGTGGGTCTCTTGTAAGCAGCACTATTATGCTCTTTATGATTTTATGCTTACTAGCATAACATGAACACCCACTTACAATGTGTCCTCCTGACACAATTCTATGCAAGCCAATAGTGATTAGTAGTTGTCAGCAATTTCTCAAATCTGAAATTTACAAATTCAAATTGACAATTCATTCTACATACAGACTATTTTCACAGCCATGATACTCTTCTCATGAGGTTTGGATCTTTCACTACCGGAATTTGTCATGGTCTTATCCACATTTCCATGCCCCAAACAATCTACCTGAAATATGGGCTTCAATCAGTCAAACATTTGGTGAGTCTTGATGCATATAACTTTTTTCATTGTTGCAACAATCACTAAAGCATTTTCAGAATTATAGAATTCAAATACTTCCAGCTGTTAGCATATCAATATTACCAAAACGCATTTACTTCACATGAATCATTATCATACTAAAGTTGTAAGGTATAGTCACATCATTTATGCCAATTTAAATGAAATGTTTAGATACTCCTTACTTCACAAGCGTATCAATTGTACCACCTTGCCCTTCCATAGAGCATTTCCAGCAGCCAATCGATCATGACTACCCTCTTCATGCACTTACTATCCTGCATTCATAACAAATCTTGAAACAATTCTAGAATTGTCATCAATTCATCATTTCAACCATTAGTTATTCATAATAACACATGCAGTATCTCGATGCATTCATGCAATGCATCACAACATTTACTCATACTTTTCATATGCATCCATTCAATGCATAACCACAAGATTTATGAAATATTTTAATGCATATCCACTCAATGCTACCTTGCATTGATTCAGAAATACTATGCATTCAAACATACGATGCATGGCCTAACCATGACTACTTCATATAGGATGCATTACTATAATCAAGACCATCAGTACTTACTTTCTTTGGGCTACTAAGCTCATAACAACATATACAGACATGATACATTTCTATATGAATGTAGTATAAATTTCAAATACCCACATGGTATGAGACCTCTTGCTTTCACCACTCTATGCAATTGTCATAATTAAACCATTACCTGCATGGATCCTACTTACACCCTTGACATTACCAGTTTCGTTGGTCTTTTGCAAGAGATTGCAGAATTTGCTCACCAACTTTTGATATTGGTTTTGTTGCCTTATCCCTTTCTTCATAGGGTTGCTGGTCACATTCATTAGCATCGGCAACATATTCAGCCATGCCCATGTTGTCGTTGGTTTTTCCACTAATGTCAACACCAATGCAATATTTACCATTAGCAGTTCATTATAAATGTATAATTCTCGCTACTCTTACCAAGATGTAATATCCTATGCATGCAAGGCATATCCTCATTCATTTTATCTACAAAACTTATAAAATGTAATTATAATTAGCAAGACAGGGTTTAAGGAAATTTCCCTTTTCAAGTCCCTCATCTTTGCATGGAACTCCTCTTCCACACAACAACTGGTTTGACTTCATGGTCTTGCTACCTCTAGGCATGCAATTCTTGGATTGTCCACAACAACACACTTTCCAAGCAACCACTAGTACTTTTATACTCCGCATTCAAATTATGGCGACTCTCCCTTGTTCCCTGCTGGATAAGCTTTCCAACGCCTATCCACATGCTTCATTCTGACCTTGGGTGTGAAAACCACAAGACTTCTAAAATGACGATTTTCACCAATTTTAGGCAAAACACACCACTGTATTTTGGTCTGGAATGCTAACTTCAGCCACCTAGGATTTTTCTCCCTTTTCAGCCCTGAAGCTGCTGAAAGACTACTAATAATTTCATCGAAAAACCGCTGAAATCTCTAAAAAATCCTACTTAAAAACCCCCAAAATTCCTTTTCCAAATCGGGTCTCATCCCATAAAAATTTCTGCCACTTTGGCCGTCAACACAACTAGTTTTCTCCGCTGCTCATCGGCAGTCTGTTTGTCTAATTTTCTCTAACATGTTGGGTCCTTCGTTATCTATATTTTGGACTCCTATCGGCGCTGCCCAATACTTTTAATGGTGATCGGGACCGATAAGCATTACCGCATCGCCGTATCGGCAATTGGATCCACTATACATCAGATAACTAGTTCTCTAGGTAGCTGCAATGGCAACCAATGAACTCCCTATGGTTTCCATGGCCATAACCTTGTCGGCGGTTGGAGCAATTAACCACTGTGGCATCAGCGGTCAGAGCAACTAATCACTCGCTCATCGGACGGTTAGTCCCATAGACATCCACAATGGCAGTAAACAAATCCACCGTAGTGTCCACGGTCCAAAAACCCATCAGCGGATCGGAGCTCTAGACATTGTGTCAATGATCCAAAACTGAACGGATCTACTGTGTCGGTGACCCAAACCACTAAATTTTTTCGACATTGCGGTGATCCAAACAACAAATTACCTTTGATGTGTTGGTGATCAGAAACGTTGCCCCCCATGGCATGTTGCATTGGTGGTCGGATGCACTATTCATCGGGTGAATAGTCCCTTAGGTAGCCGCAATGGCGGGCAGAAAACAGGCTTCGTGTTTTTCATGGCCATAACCCTTTCGGTGGATCGGAGCTCTAAACACTTATGTGTCGGCGATATTAGCATTGACGGTTTAATCTTCTAATCATCGGAGTGCTAGTCCACATGGCAGCCGCAACAGCGGGTAGCAATCCCACTGTGGGTTCCACGAATTATAACTCATTGGCTATCAAAAATTCTGTTCACTATCGACGATTAAAGCCTCTATCCGTCAGAATGATAGTCCACTAGACAGCCACAACGACGGATGCACAAACAACTAAATATTTCTGATGTTCATTGATGACCAATGTTATAGTTGATTTTACCACTCCAGATGAATCACACTTGTATGGCCTTTTCCCTGTCCCTCTGCAGACTCCTTAGACCCCTTGGACCATTTTTTGTCCTTTGATGTTTCCTTGACCACCCCTATAAACATGTGAAAATTCATATATGCGACTTTTAAACCCTTAATCGCGTATATACATGGGTTTGACCACTAAAACCACGTACATTGAGATGTGTACAAAATCCAAATCCTTTTGGAGTTTTCCTTGACATGGATCCGACTCACTTGACTCTTGGCCTTCTATATGCCTTGAGATTGCTCGGATTCGACCTTTCATTACCCATTTGAAAAGCTATATAAGGAACTCTTTGGTACATTGAAGGCATAAGAGAGAATTGAGAGCAAAGAAACTATAGTCCATTGTTGTCGAAACTTGTGCTTGAGTCTGCATCCCTTTGTCCCTTGGAGCACTTTTGTGTTCTTCCCAAGCTTGCCTTTTGCTTGTGAGCTTGCTATTGAGATATGGAGGATTGAAGTGGTGGAGGCCCAAGTGGGGGATTCAGTTTCTCCGATTCGCAGATGTGCCGACAGAGGTTGTATCCATTGTAATCTATGATTTTATATTAATAGAAATATATTTTCCTGTCCAATAATGTATGTTTGAATGAATATTTTATCCATGGGATGATTTCAAATGTTTATACATTGTTGATTATATATGCTAGAATAGATCTAACACCAATCTATAGTATGCTTGTATTGTTTACTTGTTGTTGAGGAAGTAATCTATCAATTCAAGATAAAGTTGGAAAGCTCAACGGGGATCTACTTCAATCATCTAGAATAAGGTACGAGGTCTGATCTTTTAGTGTTAGATATTTAATTTCTATTGCATATTGGAAAGGATTGATTTCTGGAGTCAAGTTGTCTATTGTGGTACCCCAAGCCATAGGAATTTCTCTCTGTAACAACCAAGACAACTAATTTCTTCTGACGTCAGCCACCACATCGATGGCTCCATCCTCTAAATTTCATCAATGGTCCTGACTAGGTGAGCCGACATTTTGGCGGTTCCATCAACTAACTTCCACTGATCAGCGCTCCAATCTTCTAACTTTCACCGATCATCGATGGGCTCAACACTTGACAATTTTTGACAATTTTCTTCTTCTTACTGCCGCATTGGCTACTTCATCATCTAAATTTGATCGACGATTCCATTTCTTATAAATTTCCTTCTTTGCATTGGCTCCTTAAAGAACAAAGTTTCACCAATGTTTCGGCAGCCTTTAGGAGATCTCCGTCGAAACCACGGCTTCGCCTTCAACTATTTTCTGCCAAAATCCTTCGGTTCTATCTTCGTCATCGGTGCTTCCATCTTCTAATCATCGATGATCCCGTTAGCTAATCTCTGTTGATCACTGATGGTCTCAAACCTTAAGCAAAATTTCAGGAAAATCGCTTCCTTTTTCTCTGCATTAGCGATCCCATCCACTATTCCTCATCGACATTTCAGCAGCCTTCAGGGGATCTCCACCGATGTTTTGGCTGGTCGATCAACTAAATTCCGTCGATCCGTTAGCTAATTTTCACTGAAATTATCTTATCCTCCACCACTGCTGGGGCCTACATCGGAGGTCTATCCATCTAAGTTTCCTGATGGGACGACGGCCTAACACTTAGAAAAATTTCCGAAATACTTTCTGCCTACCCTTCGTCAGGTGGCCTTCAGCCTATAACTTTTTATGTATAGGAGGATCTTCTCACTTAGTCCTCCGACGATCCGATGAGTTTGACACTTAGGAAGTTTTTAACAAAATTTTTAAGAATTTTTTTTTCTATCATTCATTTTCTTCTGGGAAGAGGGAAACCTGCCTATGCTTATTGGTTTCTCATGGCCCTCTGAGGCCCAATGCTGCAATGATGGTTCTGTCACTGCTTCTTCACAGCCGATTCAGGCCCATGCTGCAACATGTGCTTTGATACCACACTATAATGTCTTCGACCCTCTGACCGGCAAAGAGGACGCTACCGAACCATCAAACATATGGGAAACTAGCCCCATGAACAAGAACATGCATATAATGCTGAAATAAAATGCTTAAAACATAGAACATGCAAGGATGCATAATTACTCAACATACAGCAAAAGAAAACATACATTCGAGCATCAACATGTTCATCGTTATTCATTAACAATAAATTTAACTGCAGAGACGAAATGGTCAAGAATACTTATCTTATAAGAAATCATCCTGCAACCAGCTACGTTGCTGCAATGTTCCACCCAACCATAGGCCATCATGCTCATCAATCTCTCAGCAACACTACCACCCTCAAGTTGGGCATGATTCCCCAAGGAATAAGGGACTAAGCAGGCTTACACATAGCCAAGGATACACAATACATCCAAGTCAACACAGTTGCATTTATCAGGCCGTCAAGGAGCTAGGAAAGGCTGAATGCTAAACTGGCGCACTCATGGAAGAGCTAAGGATGCCTACACCGGAGCTATCCTGACTTCTAAGACACCCACACAAACCCGACACCAGGAATCAGTCCCTTCTCTACTTCACAGTCCCTCAGGCCCTGACTTCCCTTCCCAGTGCTCTTCTGGGGTTGTGGAGAAGAAATCCAGCCATCTAACTCTCTCTGTGTGGCTCCCAAACCTAGGTTTCTCAAGCATACCCAGCCTTCAATCCCACTCACATAGTTTAAAGACCAACCACTGCATACCCATAGTAAAGCAATCAGTTCACAACTCTGTGAAGAAACACAAGGAAATAGGGTGACAACCCAAAATGGTGGACGCAGCTAGGCCAAACAAGGCAATTCAGAGTTGTTCTTGGCCCTAGCATGGCCAAAAAAACTCAGTAGCAACCAAAAATATACTTGCATACATAGTGACCCAAAACCAGGGAAGGAACAACAACCATGCTTTTACCACTGAAGCAACGGGAGAAGCACAAACTCAAAGCAAAAACCACATGTATATATAGGAAAACCGCGATCTCTCAACCTGCGTACAGGGAAGAACGCAACCTATACCTGATAGGGTTCAATGCACAAACCAAAGAATGACCCCAAAAGAACACAATCTGGCTTCTAGAAGGATGATCCACCCAATGTCTGCCTGCGCATGAGGTAAAACAATACTCCCTGTGTGAAGGGGAAACTTACACAGACCATAATCAGCTAAAGGTGGAGAGCAGGCCGACTTCCTGTGTGAGAAGAACAAGACCAAACCCACGAGTGGAAGAGTGGAGAGAATGCAAACCATCCAATTCCCTCCATGTGGGGAAGAGTGAGCCCACTGGTGGAGTGGTCAACACATGGAAATCTCCCAATGGCTCCCATGGGTTAGACAATCCCCCCCCCTTAACCTTAGGAAATCATGCCCTTTTCATTAACATTGCACCACCATAGCTGGTTGTAGGTTCATTTTAAATCGAGTGCATATTTACATGATGCCAAAACTATAATGTGTCGGATAGCACAATATACCATCGGCAACGATCCCCGTTGCCGAAACATAACACAACCAAATTGATGGTGGGGCATTTTTATTTAGCTCCACACCATTGTTAATTACAATAGATACACATCATGTATCTTTTAATGCAAACGGGGTCAAAATTGGGACATTACAACTTGGGGACGATGCACTACGTTCTAGGCATGGAGGTGTGGACAAGGGAAGTATGCAGTAGAGATCCTGAAGAGGTTCAAGATGATGGACTACATGATCACACCTATGGCATCGAACCAGAAGCTATTGAGTGTTGCTTCATCAGAGTTGGTTGATGCCATGATGTATTGTTAGATGATTTGTTCCTTGATGTACCTGATGAATACGAGACCAGATATTTGCTTTGCTATGAACACATTGAGACATGTTCACATGATGGTTGCAAAGCATGCAGTAAGGTACCTGAAGTGTATAGTTGATTATGGGCTCAAGTATGAGGCAAATCAGAAGATTAACCTGGAAGGTTATGAGGATTCGTATTGGGCAGGTAGTTCCATTAATAGGAAGAGCACTTCGAGGTGCTACTTCAGTATGGGATCAAGTATAATCTCTTGGTTTGGCAGGATGGAGTCCTGCATGGCGCTAAGTACAGCTGAGGCAAAAGATGTTGCCACTTTCTATTTGGGAGGTAAACTACTATTTGATTTGGTTGATTTGACTTGCATTTTTTGTAGGATGCAGAGAGGAGCAGTGATCCAAATCAATATCTATCGAAAGAGGGATTTCTAGCATAGATGATGAGACAGATTGTCTGAGCATAAATCCTGGTGAAGCTCGTAGGTTTCTCAGACATAAACGGTCCTGTAGGTTGTCCTCAGATGTAATCGGTCCTGGGGAAGCTTGCAGGTTATCCTTGGACATAATCAACCCTGATGTGATTCTATGCTAGAAATGGCCAAAGTGAAGTTTGAGTACTTCAGGGAGAAGCTTGGTGTTCTCCAGATTGAGGTTCCCTCCAAGGGGAAATGATGAGACCTAGAGCCATTCTGACATGGTGAGAGGATTAGGTTCCTTCCATGGTTAGATGTAAGGGTTAAGCCATTTTTTCATGGTAGAGGATTTGGTTCCTTCCATGTCAGATGTGAGTGCTGAGCCATTTTGATGTGACTATAGGATTGGCTTCTACATGATGAAATATAAGTGTTGAATGCCATTGTTGGAATGGAGGCACCTGGTCAGTTACCAAGAATACTTAGTCTAGGACTGAGGGCCATTATGATATGACCTAGAGCCATTCTGACATGGTGAGAGGATTAGGTTCCTTCCATGGTTAGATGTAAGGGTTGAGCCATTCTATCATGGTAGAGGATTTGGTTCCTTCCATGTCAGATGTGAGTGCTGAGCCATTCTGATGTGACTATAGGATTGGCTTCTACATGATCAAATATAAGTGGTGAATGCCATTGTTGGAATGGAGGCACCTGGTCAGTTACCAAGAATACTTAGTCTAGGACTGAGGGCCATTATGATATGACTATGGGATGTAGTATTACATGATTAGATGTGAGTGCATGGCCATTCTGATGTGATTAAGGGATGTGTTCCCACTTGATCAAATATAAGGGTTGATTCCATTCTCTGGGAGAATGGAGGCACCTGGTCAGTTACCAGGAATCCTCAGTCTGGTACTGAGAGCCATTCTGGCACAATGTGTTTACACATGGCCAGAAGTGAGTGCTGTGCCTTTCTGACAAGATTAGGTTGGATGTAAGTACAGAGCCTTTCTAACAAGATGAGGTCAGATGTAAGTGCTGAGCCATTTTGGAGCGATGTGTTTACACATGGTCATATGTGAGTGCTGGGCCTTTCTAACAAGATGAGGTCAGATGTGAGTGTTGGGCATGCCTTTTTTATAAGATGAGGTCAAATGTAAGAGCTGGGCGGGCCATTCTGACTTAGGGTCAGATATAAGCGCTGAAGAAGACCTACATGAAGGCTAGGCATACAACCAGCATGAAAAGGGCTGTCTCTATAGAACTTCCTATAATGAGAAGAATGAAGAGATAGCACCATTTGATTGAGATAGTAGAAGCAGTAATGATGATGATGATTCAGTGATGATCTAGCTTCGATGATGATCTAGATCAAGTGATTATCTAGACTTGATGATCATCCAATAGTGACGATCCAGATCAAGTGATTATCCAGACTTGATGATGATCCAGCAGTGATGATCCAGATCAAGTGACGATCCAGACTTGATGATGATCTAGCAGTGATGATCCAGATCAAGTGATGATCCATACTCGATGATGATCCAGTGACGATCTAGATCAAGTGATGATACAGTAGTGATGATCCAGATCAAGTGATGATCCAGTAGTAACAATCCAGATCAAGTGATGATCCAGACTTGATGATGATCTAGCAGTGACGATCCAGATCAAGTGATGATCCAGACTCGATGATGATCGAGTGATGATCTAGACTTGATGAAGATGACTTGACAATGAATATGACTTGACGATGAATATGACTTAAAGATGAAGATGAATTGAAGACGAAGATGACTTGATGATGATCCAGATGATACAGAGAAGAAGACTTGTGCTGATAAATTGTGTTGAGCAAATACCTTCCTAGTTAAGAGGGAGTGTTTATGTATTTGTAACTTCGGAATGTATTTAATTGTATATCTTATGTATTGTACCCCCATGTTTATTCCAAGAAGTATCTGTAATGTAATTGATTCATGTCATTCCTCGATGTTCCGATCGGGAGATTCAATAATGTAACAAGTCATGCAAAGTCATTGAGGTTAACCCTCCATTGTAAGTCGGGGCAATAGTCCCCACAGTTGTGTCAAGGTTAACCCTCCTTGTTGATCGGAGGGAAAATTCCCCACAGTTGTAGGGCACTAGGGTTATTAGACTCCTAGAGATGTCGGCTCTAGTAAGTAATTGTTAAGTGGGGCCTACATGTTAAAGTGGACATTAAGTGAACGGAAGAATACAAATAGAGAGTGAGCCTCTCTATTTATCACACACACACTCACCCATTGGGACGCATGAGTGAGAGAGAAGTATCTCTCTCAAGTGTGTGAGAGAGAGAGAAGCTGTGGGGATCATCTTTATGTTTTCAGGTTTTACTGCTGCTATTAGTGCTCTTTCTATCTCTGAGGAATTTGCGAGGTTTTCTCCTTTATGGTTTCCCCAAGGAAAATTCTTTGTGTCTCTTGTCCCTTGTGTTTATTGCTGTGCATGTTATTCTCTCAGTTAAATATCCTAAGATAATGCTAGCTTGAATGATAAAATTGTAACAAGTTTTTCCAAGAAAAGACAAGAACATGCTTTTCACTTAAAACAGATTTTTGACTGTTGTCGAAAATATGGTATATCTCTAAACCCAAAGAAAAGTATTTTCGTTATTCTGGAAGGAAAATTTTTGCATCATATCATCTCAAAGAAGGGAATCTCAATAAACCATAGATAATTAAGGAAATAACTTAGATTCCCATGCCCCATAATAAAAAGGCTATGCAGTCATTTATGGGCACAATAATGTTTGTTTGAAGGTTTGTACCTGATTTTCCACAAATTGTGAAATATTTGCAGAAAATGGTAAAGGAAAGCATACAGTTCAAGTGGACTGACTTTGAGAAGGTTTGTTTTAGAGATAAAAAGACAAAAATAGCTAATGCACCTTCATTGAGAAGTCCAGATTTTGAAAAGGATTTTATTCTATACACCTTTTCTTCAAATAAATCTCTTGTAGCAGTGCTTACTCCGAAAGGAGAATTGAGAGATGAATATCCAATATCATTCATGATCACTGGATTGCAAGAAGACAAATTGAATTACCCAGTTGTAGATAAACATGCGTATGCAATATTCAAGGTAGTAATACAATTCAGGCCCCATATTTTGAAGAATAGAACAAAATTTATTATTCCTCATCCGACTATCAGGTCTCTTTTTGTACAGAATGAATTGGGAGAGTGAAGAGGAAATTGGGTGATCGCACTACAAGAATATGATTTGGAGTTCAAACCGACTACCATTAGTAAATTTCAATGGTTGTGTAATTTTCTCGCGCAAAGTCATGCTAATGAATATTATGATTGGGAGAACAAAGATGAATTAAACTTAATTGTTGTATGTCCCATTTTTACTGCCCCTTAATCTTGGTACAGATATTTGGTGCATTATCTTCAGCAAGGATATCTACCAAAACATTGGAAGTCCAAGCAGAGAAGGGAACTTTGATTGAAGTCAGCCTCTTATCAGATAAATGGATTGCTTTTCAGAAAGAACTATGATGGATTTTTTATTATATGTATGGAGAAAGAAGATGCATCTAAAGTAGTCAAATAATTACACAATGGTCCTACAGGAGGACATTTCTCTGGAGATACCACATCTCATAAGATACTCAGAGATGAGTACTATTTTCTAACTATGTTTAAAGATCCCATGCTTACGCAAGAAAATGTGATGTATGCCAAAGGAATGGTGGTGGATTGACGAAAGTAGCAGGACCATTACAGCCCGTTGTTATTTTAGAACCATTTGAATAGTGGGGCATAGATATTATTGGAGAAATTAACCAAAACTCTTCATTACAACATTGGTATATTCTCATAGCTATGGAATATTTTACACAATGGGTGGAAGCGGCTCCTTTGCGCAAAGTAAATGAGGATTTAGTCATCAATTTCCTGTAAGAGAATATCATAAGCAGGTTTGGGGTTCCAATTTCTCTTGTTTTTGATGATGCATCTTATTTCTCATCTATCAAGATAACTATTTTTTCTTAAGAAAAAGGAATAAAATTGCACTATTCATCAAATTATTATCCACGAGGAAATGGGTTAGCAGAATCAATGAATAAAATCATTAGAATTTTAAAGAAAACTGTTATTGAGAGTCAAATAAACTGGCACATAGCCCTTCCTAATGCACTATGGGTGGATAGGGATACACTGAATAATTCCTGAGGAGTTTCTCCATATACTCCAGTCTATGGAAATGAAGCCATTTTACCCCCAAATATTCTACTCCCATCGTTGCAATTAGCTCAAGCCTCAAGAGGGTCTAGTAGTGAAATCTCAGAAGCATGAATTAATACTCTGTTAAAAATTGAAGAATCAAGACAAAAATCCAAATATAGATTTAACCAACATCAGGATATTTTCAAGAGATGGTTTGACAAACGAAAAATCTGGGAAGGGGAATTTTGAAATAGGAGACTTAGTCTTAAAATGGGATCACCCGCATGACAAGAAGAGAAAACACATGAAATTTCAACATATATGGGTTGGCCTCTATCAGATTGCTCAAAAGTTTGGCCTCTCAACTTATAAATTGCAAGATTTACAAGGATAGGAAGAAAATCATCCTATAAACGACCTTGTTCTCAAACACCACTTTACCTAGGATTTTGGAGCACTTTTGTACATAAATAAATTTTTTCTTTCTTTTCTTAATTTTTACTAGTTTGTTGTTTCCTTTTTTTATTTTCTGTGATTCATATTTTTGCTTGTTGTTTTCTTATAATAAACCATATCAATATTTGAAACTTGGAAATATAGGAATATGAATAATCTCAAAGATCTTTGAAATTCAACAACTGCTTATGGGAAAACATATGTGATAGAATTTGATCAAATATGAGATTCTTTAATTATTGAGAGGTTATAGAAAGGGAAGCTAGCTTCAAGTCCACATTGGAGTCATTATAAACCCTGTAAAAGAAATAAGACTCATGAGGTCTAGAGTACTATCTTGAGGCATCATCCACTCTCACACTAATACTTGTCTCAAGAAGCCTACCGTGATAGACCCATGAAAAGGAAACAGGTCTGGAGGATGTATGGCATTCAAAATAATCCCATGCTACAAATCAAAATCCAAAAGGATTATATTAAAGCATCATAATCCCAAGACATATAGTCTCCATCAAAGAAATAATGTTGAAGGAATAAACCATCAGATAAAAAAGGTTGCTTAAACAAAAAATATCGGGAAGGTTCTTCTCCGTCTGTGATCTTGAAGATCGAACAAATTTGTGACTCACACAAAAGGACATTATGGATGGAAGAACCCATACCAAATTCTTGAAGTGGAAGAAGCAATCAAGGAAGACTCAGAAGACAATTGTCATTTAGAAATAAATCATCAAAAGAATGCTGATGTTACAGAGAGAAATTCCTATGGCTTGGGGTACCACAATAGACATCTTGACTCCAGAAATCAATCCTTTCCAATATGCAATAGAAATCAAATATATAACACTAAAGGATATGACCTCTTACCTTATTCCGTACGGTTGAAGTAGATCCCCGTTGAGCTTTCCAAATTCAGCTTGAATTGATAAATCACTTCCTCAACAACAAGTAATTAAGACAAGCATACTATATATATATTGGCATTAGATCTATTCTGGCATATATAATCAACAATGTATAAGCATTTGAAATCATCCATGGATAAAATATTCATTCAAACATACATTATTCGACAGGAAAATATATTTCTATTAATATAAAATCAGATATTACAATGGATACAACCTCTGTCGGCACATCTATGAATCGAAGAAACTGAATCCCCCACTTGGGCCTCCACCACCTCAATCCTCCATCTCTTGATAGCAAGCTCACAAGCAAAAGGCAAGCTTGGGAAGAACACAAAAGTGCTCCAAGGGACAAAGGGATGCAGACTCAAGCACAAGTTCCATCAACAATGGACTATAGTTTCTTTGCTCTCAATTCTCTTATCTTCCTTCAATGTATCAAAGAGTTCCTTATATAGCTTTTCAAAGGGGTGATGAAAGGTCAAATCCGAGCGATCTCAAGGCATATGGAAGGCAAGGAGTCAAGTGAGTTGGATCCATGTCAAGGAAAACTCCAAAAGGATTTGGATTTTGCACACATCCTGATGTACACGGTTTTAGTGGTCAAACCCGTGTATATACGCAATTAGGGGTTTAAAAGTCACGTGTATTAATTTTCATATGTTTATATGGATGGTCAAGAAAACATCAAAGGAAAAAAAATGGTCCAAGGGGTCTAAGGAGTCTGCAGAAGGATAGGGGAAGGCCATACAAGTGTGATTCACCTGGAGTGGTAAAATCAGCTATAACAGATGCCCCCTAATGTGTGAGGTCAGAGGGGTCATACAATGGCCAAAATACATTATAAGTCCATCCCAGAAGTGGAGTGATGAAGGATCCCAAATGGAAGACCAGCCACCCAATCAGCATAGTACAATGATACAACTCTCCATATCACTACAAATACATATAGTAGTCCCAGATACATAAGAGTACAATGGCCATGAATAGGCATGATACAAGGTATCAAATAAGTGGTCATCGCCACGTACAATATACATAGATCAGCATCTCCCCGATGAAGATATAAAAATGATCATGATCTCCATAATGGCTGAAGATATACAATGGATCAAGATCTCCATAATAGTTGGAAATGTCTAACATATACTGGAATCAAGTCACGAGAGCCGAAATCTCATGAACACTGGCACGATCAAGGAGGTAGCATATAAGAGATGCAACCAATCTAGAAGGTCTTCTACACAAACCGATACGAGTACATGTCCTACTATGTGAATAGAGGTGTCAAGGTCAAACATAGTATTCCATCGTCTGATTACCTGTCATTGATGTATAACATTAACAGATGCGAGATGACCCACCGATAATGAAAATGGGAATCAAGGTACTAGAGTGCAAACTAACAAGTGTGAATAAATGTGTTGAGGTCAAACACTTGAGAGGATCCATCGATCAGGGGACATTGATGTATTCCCAAAGACTGTCGATGGCGAGAGAACCTGCCACTGATGACTGCAAGTCTCAAGGAACTAAAAAATGATTCTATATTCCAATCCCAGAATAAATGATCTGAAGTCGATGGGATGAAATCCATTGGAAGGAGGGCATTAAGGCATCCCCCATCATCCAACATGAGGTACTCAGCAAAGCTATATAATGTGGAAGGACTTGATCATAATGTGCAAAAAATAGTAACTGTACTGGGAATGGCCGACATGCAAAGGCAAGATAACTGAGGAATGGCCGACTCAGGTTTCAACTTCCTTCGAACAAGAGCATAATGACAAATGGTGACTAAATGAAGGCAGCATAGACTCAATATACAAAACTGGGACATCTCTGTAACACAAGAGGTGTCGATAGAGGCTCCATGGGGACTGGAAGCTTAACCAGTCGGTGGAGATAAACTTAGATAAACGAGTATACTCCTAAATTCAAACTATAAACCCAACCAACGGATGTGATATACAGTGCTCTGTTTGAAGGCGACATGACTCAACAGCTGCCAAAGATAACATCTTTCCTTGTCCGTCTTTTTGGTTTTTTGATTTTTTTGGACTTTTTCAAATATTTAAAAATCTTGAAAAAGAATAAAACTGCTTTATAGTTACAGACTAGGAGGAGACGAATGTCATATAGGCAAACAAACTAGTTCCAAATAGTGGAAAATACCTATGCTTAATGTAAGGATACATGTGTAGGATAGTGACACTCGGGAGAAAATCCCCTCCTGGTAAAAATAGGGAATCAAGCTTTAAAGGATAAATAAAATGGCTCAGCATGGCTAGACATGAGACAAGCTCGAGCTATATGGCTGAAAATCAATGTCAGGGAAGTTGGCATAAGGCTTAATAAGGTAGGCAAAGCTCATGATAATGCAATTACAACTTGACATAAGAGAAGTCCCGAGGGAAATAGGCCAGCAAAAGATCAAGAGGAGTATGAGGCTCTTGCAAAATGTCATGGCAATAGTATACAATGGACTCCCACACCCTAAGGGACAAAATGTCAGCATGGACACCAAATGCAAATAAGGCGCTAACTAGGGTACCCATGTAAGGTCAAGCTCTACCACTCATATCATGCCACTTCTAAAGCAACAAGAAGGTTCCGTGACATAATAGAGTGGGTTCATACCTAAGGTTATGATGAAACGGTCATAAGGTCATGCGAAATGCAAACGGTGATGAAACCTAACCTACATGCTAGTTTAGACATGATACCTGAAATCGGCACGAATGGGTTAATCCAACGGCTGAAACGACACTCAAAAAGGTCTCCTACATCATAAATTAGTCCAAAAACGGTCCAAAAGGATTAGAAACGGTCCAAACTATAGGAAAGGGGGTAAAATTTTTCAAAATTTTTCAAAGTTTCTATAAATAGTAAAAAATTCAAAACATTCTAAAACATTTGAAATTTTTACCCATTTGAGCTCAGAACTTCAATAGCGAATTCCAGGAGATCCACTTGGCGGAATCCACTACCGTTTTTTCCAGGTACTTAATCATGCTCCATTCTTTCATTTTGATGCAATTTTTGTGAAATTCCATGGTGTATTTGATTTTCTAGGCCATTCCAAAATAGTCACTGCGGCCCACGCGGAAATTGAGGTTTTTTCCACATATAGGGCTAGATATACACGGAAAATTCCCTCACAGTTGCATACATACGTGGCTATTTGGAAAATAGTCACATATGAGGCCGCGCTTGAGGTTTTTCAAGTGTTCTAATGGGAAAAATTCAATTTTTTTGTGCAAGATGGTCCTAGAATGGAGAGAACGTGAACATGGTGATGTAGAAGAGGTAGTAAGGGCTGATCTAATGGCTCAACAAGCGTTACGTGCATGTGGGCTCTACAAATTTTGGTGTCTTGGTGGCTTAAGGGCCAAACTAGGACTATTGCAGATGTTGGTGGACTACTGGGATCTAGACTTAGAGTCGTTCCAGATAGATGGGATGTCCCTCACCATAGAGGTGGAGGACATATACTTTATTACTGGACTTTCTTGACGGGGGGAAGTAGTGAACCTACGTTCTCATGATCTTAGAGGTGGCTTGACTATAGATGAGTACATTGCAGTGTATTTCTATCCAGACACAGAGAAGGTGGGGAGTCAGATCCCAACTAACTCGATACAGGTGCTAGGCCTAAAGGCCATCCTACTGACACTGGGCAGGATAGTAGGCTTGGCTTCACTCCACCAGGCCTCGCGGCCTTTGATGTTCTATGTAGTCGGGTGCATGAGACCCACGGTATATGATTGGAGCACTGCACTACTGGGCAACATGAAACACCAGCTCAGTGAGTGTAAGATGGGAAAAGTGCGAAACTTCGGTTTCAACAACATACTGAGCATGTTTTTTTTCAAGCGTGTTCCAGGATTGAGCCCTAGACTTGACATTCCTCTACATGGGTTTCGAGATCCATCCCAATGGCATTGGGTGGATGCGATGCGTAGAATGGGTGGAGGTAGGGTGTCCAACCCCTATCTAGCTGATTTCTTTCCGTGGTGGCAACGGCAGATAGTTGCCATCGATGACTCCCCCTATGCAGGGATAGATTTCTGGGGGTACCTGGACATGCCTCTACCACCAGGATCGGCATACGGTGACATAGGTAACGAATCTAGACCCTCTCTTTAGTTATTTACTTTTTTTGTATTTTCTGATTATATGGAATCAAAAGACATGTTTTTGGGTGACAATACATAGTGACATCTACCATATGCATGTACATGTGGGACCACGGCGGCTTGAAGGCTTCCCTCGTCATAGACGGAGGGGAAGAGGAGATGATATCACGGATGTGGATGCGAAGCGGACGCTCCAGAGCATTCGTACCAACTTCGTGAGGCTGACACATAGAGTATCCATGGCGCAAGTCGAGGACTTGCCTGAGGCCATGCAGCACCAGGTGGTGGGTGTACCACGAACATGGGTGCGGTTATTTTGATGACTAGCTAGAGCCGTAGTGACATTTCACGATCACAACCCCCCTCCTCCACAGGATTATATACCTGTGAGTGATACATTTTGTATTACCGTGTATTATATTTTGGTGGCTCAAGAGCCCCATTTTTGTATCATGACACTATGTATTACCACATTTTGGATGTTTATAAAAACTTTTATGATGACCGGTTTATTTATTTACATGTGTAAAAATTTGTGCTTGTGATGAGTTTATTGTGTATGAAACAAATGCCAATCTAACACGTAGTTAGCATATGAGTCAACAACTTGATTATTAATTATTGGAATATGTATGTATGTTATATTGTCAAATTGCCGTTCTAATAATCTCACACGCAAGAATCTTCTTAATAATGTCGGATCTCTAACATGGTACAAACCATTAAGCTGTGACACTACTAACTCCGAATCAAGACGTACCTCAAGAGAGAGAATGCCATGTAGAATGGCATCCTGTAGAAGCTCAATAATGGCACTATATTTAGCAACATTGTTTGAAGATGGCCATAAACATACGCCTCCTGAAGACAATACCTGACCCATAGGAGTATAAATCACCCAAGCAACAGAGGCTGAGTGTTGAGTGTGACGGCTCACACCATCCTTGAATCCTATGTAGGTGGAAGATTCCATTGACATCTTCCAAAAGAAAAGGAAACTAATCACAAACCCGATCACCATAAGAAAAAGAATTACATATGCAAAACTGTACAATAATATACAATAACCAGCCTTGGCTGAAAATCATACATAGTACTTTTTGAGATAGAGCCCATTTCTAGGCTTCACCAAGGTCGGTCCCTCATAATCCACTAACTCATAAGCACCCTTCTCTAACACACATTTGATGACGTAAGGACCACGCCACATGGGGTTAAATTGTCCTACCCCCAAGGTTTCTTTTGGTTGATCCCACAAAAGGACCAAGTCTCCCTCACTAAACCTCCTTGGATGGATAGAATTATCGTACTAGACATTTACGCGACGCTTATTTACTTCTAGAGAAACCAAGGCATCTCGACACTGCTCATCAAGTTGCTCAAGGTGGACCAAATGCTCCTCCAATGGGGAAGTGTCTGGTAAGAGCTTTATGGCTAGCTTCAAAGAAGAAATCTTGCATTCAACTGGCAAGACCGACTCCACTCCATGCACAAGTTCATATGGAGAAAAACCTATGGCAGTCTTAACTGCGGTTCTATACGCCCACAAAGCAAGATATAACATAATGTGCCAATTATTCTTGCTTTGTGCAATGGTTCATTGAAGAATGGATTTGAGTGATTTGTTTACTGCTTCTACCTGTCCATTCGCTTGAGGGGAGTAAGAGGAGGAATGCTCTTGTTTGTACCCTAACTTTGATGCCAACTCTTCCATCATATGATTCTGAAAGTGTAAGCCATGGTCAGTGCAAGCTCTTTCAGAATCTCGAACCGACTAATAATCTGGTTGAATACGAAGTGCACAACTATCTCACCATCGGATTTAACTGTAGGCATAGCCCATTTCGTGAAGTAATCAACAGCCACTATGATATGATGATGCCCCCCTGCTGAAGCTGGGTTGCAATCCATAAAATCAAACCCCCACTTAGTAAAGGGACCAGCGGTGATGATGGGATGTAACAGGGCAGGTTTCGAGCTTACATTATGTGCAAACACCTAGCAAGGGTGGCACCTCTTGACCGCATCTACATAATCCTTAAAGATCGATGGCCAGAAATAACCCGCTCTTAAGATTTTTTGGGCTGTAGAAAGCCCAAATAAATGACCACCACACGCCCCTCCATGGCAATTGTTCAGCACTACCTCAGCCTCTTCATGAGTTAAACAATTTTGTAAAATGGAATCTACCCCACGGCGGTACAAAGTATTATCCACTATGAGGTAATTCTTAGACACGTGACGTAATCGTCGCCGTTCTTCCCATGAGAGGTGAGTAGGAACGTTCAATGTTTGTAAATATATAATGATATCCCCATACCATGGGTCTAAAGTTGAGATTAAGAAGATGTGCTGATCGATAAACGTATCTTCACAAACGAACTCCTTGGCCTCGCTTGGGAAATCCGATATAAGCTCTGCAAAAATTAACGATTTCTTCGATTTTTCTAAAACAAACTCGAGATCGAATTCTTGTAGGATGACAATCCATTTATTATATTTTCCCCCAATCATCCTTCGAGTGAGGATGAATTGAAACGGATTGACATGGGCTACAACCAAGGTCTAGCGAAGGAGAATATAATGTCTCAACCATTGAACCGCATGTACGGTAGCTAATGCAAGCTTATCAACATGAGAATAATGGATCTCCATGTCAATAAGATTTTGGCTCAGATAGTATATGACATGCTCTTGGACCTCCTCATCCTCTTGAACCAAAACCATACCAATCATCTCCATGGACGTGACCACATAAAGTAGGAAATCATGGCTATAATCTGGGGGACTAATCATCGGGGCCGATGCTAGGTCTCACTCATCCCAACAAAAGGTGGTGTCCTTCTTCAAAAGATGCATGAAGCCTCTAGTCAAATTGGCAAATTGACAAGGAATCTTTGTAAGAAGTTTGCCATGCCTTACAAACATTGAAGATGATGAATATTTTTCGGGGGAGACAACTGAAGTATTGCCTCAACCTTTAAAGGGTCAACTCTTATACCCTCTTTAGAAACGATGAATCCTAATAAGTGACCAGACTTCACACAAAAGATGCACTTGTGAGGATTTAAACTGGCCAAATAATTTCGGCACCTTTCGAATACCAACCTCAAATGATAGGAATGACGCATTCTCATCCAAGAATGAGCAGCAAGGTCATCTAAAAACACTTCGATAATCGATTTGAGATCATGGAATATTAAGGTCATAGCCCGCTAAAAAGTAGCTCCGGAGTTCTTAAGGCCAAATGACATTTTTCGATATGCAAAAGTTCCCCAAGGACAAATAAATGTAGTCTTATGTTGGTCCTCAGGTTTAATTTGTATTTGATTGTATCTAAAAAAGCCGTCCATAAAGGAAAAAACTTCGCTACCCACACACTCATCCAAAATCTGATCAATAAATGGTGTGGGGAAATTGTCTCACTACTACATTTCGATCCAAAATCCGACGGTTACTTCCGACGGCACGTGGATTTCTTTTTTTAAACTCACCAAAAATCACAAGGTTATTTTTTTTTTTGTAAATGTGGTGATAAGCGTCGCTTAAGCGACGGCTAGTTTAACATGTGGTGCTAAGCGTCGCTTAAGCGACGGTTACTTCCGACGGCGCGAACATAAACTTAACTAAGAAAAGCGCTTTTGATTATGGTCGCTCAAGGTGCAAATACTTTCATATCAAAATGAGTTTCTCTTTTTACCACATTGGCAGACAAATTCTAGTCCAGATCCTCGCTATATACTAGTCACTCGATTTATTTTCTTCATCTGAACTGATCATGGAGACCTGCGCCAGCGCAGTCCCAACAATTCCATCTAGAGGTTTGACAAAGCAATATCTAAACCCGAGCTTCCCATCTATTCAGTTAGCCATTTTCAAAAAAAAATAGCCTTTCAACTCCACCATATTACTCTGTCTGTGCTTGTACTTCTGCTTCTCATTTGGGGTCAAGGCAGAGAGCGCAGGCTGTAAAACCCATTAACGCTTTGGGCAGTTCAAGAGGAAGTATATATCCATCATTGGACTCGGTAGGCACATAATCTAACTTATGGATGCCGAGACCAGTGGACCTAGATACCACCAATATGCTTCTCCAGTAGAGAATCGTCTTCTTGGGTTCCCAGGTTTGTTTCTCAGCTTCCTCTATTATTAGGTTTTCCAGAAGAAGAATGAGCTCCTCAGCTGAACTAGTCATTGTGGCTTTGTGGCAATTTCTGCAACACAATGCAACCAACATCCCAATACAACAGAACATAATGCAGGGCCTAACAACTTGGGTATTCCTAAACTTAGTGTTGTATGCGGGTATAGCCTTACGGGTGACATTTGTCAGTCCATGGTCCTTACCTGTATTTCCATACAAACAATTCAATTGCATACATAAGGTAGGGTTCAATACTATTTGTGGATATACCGCATGTAATTTTTGGATTACCCAAATGGCATTTTTCGTAGGAAATATATATCACCTGCACGGACGCTTTAAGACGTCAAGCCATGTATAGATGTTCTCTGCCTTGTCAAGTCCGATCCTAATTTTGTGTTTTGTCTGGTTGGTTGCATTTGCTAACTTTGATTTCCATGTAGTCATTTTATTGCATATACACAACACTGGTATTGATAACATGGTTCGATGCCATGTCTATAGTAAAGGTGAATGTTCTCGACGATGTAAACTTGCTACTTTATTGCTTTGGAGGATCTGAGCTTATTGTAGCCAGCTTTTGGTTGTTGATGTGATGGGCAGGTAGATGATGTGAGTGCAGATTTTATTATCAGTCAAATTTTTCTTTTGGATTTGGAAGACTCAACGAAAGACATTAAATTGTTCATCAATTCTCCAGGAGGTTCAGTGACTGCAGGTATACAAAGCCTTTTATCCAGGTTAATTTTACACTGTACCCCTGCTTTTAAGTTTTATGTTTATTTTTAAACAAAAACAGAATATTTTAACTCAATTTATACGAGATTACCGAGAAGCCACCTCTGCTTAAGCCTTATACCCATAGGGTGTTTTACATTTCGTACCCAAACTCTTTCGATTTCATTACTGCACTTCTCTAAACTTGTTAAAAAAACCAATATCTGACTTCTTAACCTGCCTAACAGACATATTCTTTCAATTCTCAACAAAACTTATTTTTTATTAACTGATGGTTTGAGCTTGCTGGTGGTTGCGGCCACCTGGAGGTTGGTTTCAAAAACAAACATTCTAAACTACTAATTGTCAACATGTTTAAAGTTTTACCCATACATCAGACATTATCCATAGTTTTCAGTATTCCTCATTTAAGTATATAGTAATACCAGCATAATTTCATTAACTTGTTTGCTTCTTGCAGCTTATCACTTGTGCAGTGTGAACTAATGAGGAAACTGTACGTCTTAAATTTTGGCACTAGCCCCTTTTTAACCATATCATCATTAAACATCAAAGTATTTTTTGTTTACCTTCCTGACAATAGAATATAACATAATCCACATAGCGTGAGTTAACAAGCGCGAGCAAATCCTCATTTGGAATTTCCCCAAGTGTATTGGCTGCCTGCACAGAAGTTGTCTGAACTTTTGAAGGTTGTCATAATTTATGACATGTCAATTTGCATAGTGATAGTACAACTTGAAATGGCAGCAGTTGGATCCTTTAATTGAAGTCCCCTGAATGTAGTTGATGCTTCTTGTAGCTTTCCTTCATGATAAAGTATTTTGATGAATTCAACATATGAGACATCAAGCTCTGGCCCAACCAATGATTTGTCACTACCCAAAAAACTGTAGTATTTACTATTTAGAGCATAATCTACTGTGGATACCGATGCTAAGAAACTAAGTTGCATGAAACATGGAAATGTGTACCAGTTTTGGAAATGGGAACACCTGGAAACATGACCCCCTCCATGTAGGAGCATTGGGGAGAACATTGTATATATATATGTGTGTGTATTAAATAACAAATTATCTTCCAAGAAATAAGAATGACAGGTTGATTTTCAGGTAGGTTTAGAAGCGAATCAGAAGTTAATTTGTCTTCATTTTCCACAGATTAGGTTTTTTTTAGACTTCCAATGGGTCCCAAGGCAAGTATGTCACTTACTTGTTGAATGTCTCATATCCTCTGTTTCTTGAATTTATTTGCAGTTTCATTCTGACTTTTTAAGATTGTATCCATTTCTTCTTATAATGGATGGACTTTGCAAAATTAACCTTGTTAACTGTTTCTGCAAAGAACAAACATGTTTTAATTACATGTGCCTTTGTGCTTTTACCTGCAGTAACGTACCTATTTATTTCTTTTATAGATTATTCTGATACATCTTTTCCTTCAATGTTTCTGATACGTCTTTTCTTTCAAAGGAGGAAGCTGCCAGCAGACCTAAAGGAAGGTGTATTGTAAGCTCTTTCTATACAAGCATTAGGCTAGGCATTGATCAATTCACCTAGATCTTCCATTCTCACAACAAAGAATTTAACTTCATTTTATATGGCCACCAAATGCAACCTACTCATCAAGGTGTTGGAGACCCGTCATTGTCAGTGATATAATCTGTGTGTCAGGGAACCTATGTACAACAGTGACAAAACTCGCACTAGTGAGTTTCCATGTCAGTATGAG
>LPNX010926307.1:0-55991 GCA_001517045.1 Pseudotsuga menziesii | reverse complement strand
AACCCAAACTCAATAAGATCCAATGGATTAAAAAGGAGAACAATCAAGGGTTGGAATCTATTGCAAATTCCCCCTTATATTTTTATTTTTGCAAAATTTCGAGGGATGACAAAATTTTAGGTTAGTTAGGGCTCACATTTTATAATTGTTAAGTTTAATGATTTCCATGCTAACATCACCTATGGAGCTACCCAAATTCAATCGAAGTCACTCATTTCAAACCCGAATTTAAAAAGCATCCTTGCATCAAACTTTTCCTCCTCTATGGAATGTAAAACTAAAGTAGATGAAGGAAATGACACTTATGTGCAAGATGTTCATCCTTTCTGAGGGTGCAAGATTTATTCTTCTTTATAGATTAACATGAAGAATGAATATTAAGAGTCTTCGATGGTGGTTCCTTCAATACCTTTGGACATAGAATTCAATACTTTTCTCCAAACAATTGGAGAAATTGTTCGGGAATTCGATGATATTTTCAGTATTAATTTTATTAGCTCTCTCAATATGCTTTGAGTCATCATATGTTAACCCATGTAAGTTCATCCTCTTGATCTCCTTAATTACAAGAAGAAGAATTTCAAGATTAGTTTTGTTACCAATAGCCACATCTCCCATTAAGGCTATTGTCCCCCTAAAAACAAGTGTAAAGCTTACTAATTCTCTTCTCATATGAAAGAAGCTACTAATTTTTATAAGGCAATTGTCCCCCTAAAAACAAGTGTAAAAGTTTATTAATTCTCTTCTCATATGGAAGAAGCTACTAATTTTTATAAGGCAATTGTCCCACTAAAAACAAGTGTAAAAGCTTTTTAATTCTCTTCTCATATGGAAGAAGCTACTAGCCACTGCCAAAATAATTTCAAATCCTTAAAAAATTGAAATTATGTTTTTTTTTTATAATATTTTACGAAGTCGACTAAAATTTAATTGATATTGAGAGATTGAAAGGATACGCCTTAATTATATAAATCCAGATTTCATGTCAGTAAGGAATGTGGAATGTGAATGCATAGGAATGTTTTAATTACATTGTGGAAGAAATTGGCACTCTTTACTTGTGGACTCTTTCTTTGTATTGGTGTGCATAGTCACATGACATCTCGGAAGGCTTGTGATACTCCCTGAAAGCAAATAATTTCCTAAAGAATTTTATTCTTATACTAAAAAAAATTTAAAAACATAATAAAAAGTCACCATAATTGACGAATTAAAAAAAAATACAATAAAATAAACATTTTATAAATTTATATTTTTTCAAAACAAAATAATAATAATAAAAAACTATTTTTTTCTAAGTATCAATTTTAATTATCCATTTATCAAGCATTTAAAACAACAGCAAAAATCCTAACTACATACCTCACTCATTTTTTTAAATTTAACATTAAATTAAAAACCAATTAATTGTTATTATATTTCCTATAAATTGACACTCTTACCAATGATAATTAGTGCTCAAAGCAATACCATATAAATCACATTTAGATTTCGTTGCTATCTACATTGTTTTGGTACGATTTTCCATACATTAAGTAATTCAATCAATCCTAAGGTTTTATATTTAATTGTTTTTTACACAATTATTTATGTTTTAGTTAAAATTAATTTTATTTATTTTAGATATTAAATTTTAGTAAAAAAAATTGTTTATTGTAATGTTCTTAACTTGTAACACTGGTATGTAATTAAAAACTATTAATAATATTTAATTTGTCAAAATATGCAATTTAATTAAGTGTTTCTTCTCGTTAGTAAGAAAATCACTCAATTAAACTAATATAAATTCTTCCAAATAATATATTTTGATTTATATTATTCCAAAATTAGTATGATAGAAGTGAAAATTTTATTCTTATTACCTTGGGTTTGTTTGATTCCCAAAATATCCCTAAAAGACCTTACTAGAAAACTCCGAATTCCAAAGTTTTCATAAATTAATGCGAGTCTCGTAACAATTGGACCAGGTGAGCAATAAACTCTGAAGTAGGTGTCCAGTACGAGTGGAATCTAATACAGCTTCATGTTCGATTCTTGAAGTCTACGAAAGGGCTGTGGAAGCTATCACAATTATGTTTTGGTTTTGGAATTTATTTTTTTTTGAGTTTTTTGGTAAAAATTTGTTCTAAGTTTTTTCTAGAATGTATTTTATATTTAATGGTGTTTGAATTTTGTTTTTAAGAAGTTTTTGGTAGAAGATGGCTTAGAGCATGTTATATTTTAAAATAGTGTTGAAAATTTGTTGTTGAAAATTTGTTATTGAAAATTTGTGTAAAATTACAATTCACAATTTTTTTTAAAAACGATGATAGATGAATTTTAGTTTTGAATGATGATATAAATTTGTTTTACTAAACTTTATTTTGTGAAAATGATACTTAATAATTATTTTAGAAAATTAGAATTTTAAAATCAAATACATGATGAACATTATACAATGACCACTAATATAGGGTGATGTGGTGAATGCTCATGGGTCCATTTCTAAGAATAGGAATAGTAAAAGTTTTAGCTACAAGTCATCCACAAACTATTAAACAAGAAAAAGTTAAATCATAAATAGGTTTTGTATGGTTAAGTGAACTCCGCAAAGCATGTGGGAAAAACACTTAAAGATCCAGCTATGTTAATAATTAGTATAGCCTATACCAAAGGTATAATAGCTGTGATGTAGTGATTTTAAAGATTTAAATGCTTATGGATATATTTCTAAAACTAAAGTTAGTAAAAAAGATATTCATAAATCCATTTCTTAAATTAAAATGAATCAAAGTTTTACTTTTACAAGTTAATGACAAATCATAAAATTTTTAAAGTTAATGAATTTATTAAATATTGAATTTCAATCGGGTCAACTTTAAGTTCCGATTTAATAATTTTAATAGAAGGAAATAAAGTTGCATTTAAATTTTGGATGATTTTGAAAATAATAAAACAAGAACTCAAGATAATGGACATTTAAGTTCATCTTTTTTTCTCTTTTATCCAATAATTTTTAATATTTTGTTTTCTATGAGATCTTCTTAATATTATCAAACAAATTTAGTTTAATTTAATAAAAATATTATTATTCATTTAGGGATATGTGAAATGCTAAAGAGAAAAGAGATTAAAACACCGCTCTTACTGTTTATTCATACATCCCAATATGTTAATCCAACTCAATAGCACTGCTCCCCTTAGCTAGCTCCTTTTTGTGCCCTTTAGGCTCTCTATGTCGGCTAGAGACAGCTAGCTACAACCAAGGTGAGTGCTTTAGGCTGAAGGTGGGCTTGGCTTGTGGAATGCTTTTGTTTTGCTTGGACTTTGCGTTGAAGGTTAAAGGAAATACTCTCATCTCATTGAATCTATGGAAAGACCTAGTGAAATATATTTAGCCACAGAGAAGCCAAAGATCGGGGTGACACTTAGACCGGCGGGAATCATCGGTCATGGATGCAAGACTCATCTCCCTTTCTAGGACATTTGTCATCATCCATATGCCATAACGCTAGTTATACCTCTATACCCATTCATTCTTGGTGCACAACTAATCTAGTCATGGCACCCGTATCCCACTCAGATGCTAAAGAACCCCGACCATGGCCCCCAAAATGATTAGATCCGAGTCAAACCAGCTTCATTACTACGCATGATCCTTAACCAACTGCCCCACCAAATCCCGATCCGAGCAAAAGCTCTGAGCCAACTTACAATTTGCTAGAATCCCGATCGGCTACTGCGCAGGGCTGCTTGGATACTCTGTTTGCCTTGCATACTTTGCAGCTACTTGCCAAGGCTCATAAAAAAATAGTTTGATTTAATAAAAATATTATTATTCACTTGGGTTTACAAAAGAAAAAAGAAATTAAAAGACAAGAATAAAATAAAATGCTAGTTCAATGAAGAAGAATGAAATCATAGAAATAATTAGGTTTAAGTCATTTTTATGACATAGGATAAAAACTACCTAATTACTTCCATTTTTCCATCTTTTAAAAATTTGACTAGAAATTGCATTTTGTCATTTTGCAATTTTAAGAATCACAAAAAAAAATTAAGAAACTCATTTCCCATTTTTTCAAAAACTTGATTGGAAATTGCATTTTTGTCATTTTGCAATTTCAAGAATCACATTAATTTTTTTTTCTTCAGAAAATCAAATAAAGTTTTAAATAATACAAAACATAAATATAAAAAAAATAAATTAATTCTCATTATTATGATAATATATTTGATAAATATATGACCAATTAAATATGTTTCCATGCCTCAGCTATCAGCAAATTTAAAAATGATAAAAGATGAGAGGTGTAATGTTATCTGACGTTGGAGTGTATCCAACGGGTCGAATGAACCACTAGGACTATGTCAAAAAAATAAGGTTTTGTTAGAGTTTCTAATACACAAGTTTTAAGAGAATTAACGGATAGCAACAAGAATATGGAAGATTAACCCCAAATAACAAACCTGAAAGATGCATATCAGCTTAATATATGTATGGAGAAGAAAGTATTTGTGTGCTTAACAAACAGAATGCCATGAAATAATCACAATTTAACTACTGTGTCCATGAGAAGGAATGGAATGGGAAATTCGGAAACTGAAAAGCCTAAGTGAGCATCGACGCTGGAAATCCAACTAAGCATTTAAGTTAGGGCACTCACTACCAAAATAAGTTCACACAACATTTACTTGCCAATTATGTCCTTAGCTGCTGTTGCTGCTACAGTAGCTCGATGGTTGTGCTCCTCAATAATATCAAGTTTCAATTCTTCGCTGAGCGGTGGAAGTTTGCAGGAATCCATAGATGGATCTGTAATTTGTAGATAATTATAAGGAGCTGGATATTTGCCTGTTCTGTGGAGACACTTCTTCCCACAAGCTAGAGAGTCAGTCTTATCCACAATTACACTAGTTGGGTAGAATGTTATAGACTTTTGCCTCATCCCACTACTGTCGTTCGACACTCTGGATGTTTTACTCAAACATGGCCTGGATTGGACTGAAGAAAAGGATGAATAAACGAAAGAATGTTTTATCTCAGAAGAATCACATGAGTTGGACTCACTTACAACGGAAAATGATGAAAGATTTGGCTTCTTGGTACCGCCGACCAAAACAGAGAATTGAGAAAAGTTGTGAGTTTCCTGCCAGGAGAGGTTGGTTCGTTGGGCTTCTTGGAATCCTTCGGAGTTATGGACTTTGACTTAATCTTAGATCGATGATCTCTAGAGATGAAAGGCTTCTCCGTAGATCCAAAATCTCCATCTCTAAGCAATGATTTTCCATGTAAATCTTGAGAGCATTTCCCCCCAATAGCCCATTTACATTCTCTATCTTCATGACCCACGTGATGAGAATCCCTTTCCGTTTTATCAGTTGGAATTGGAGAAGTTTGTGTGTAGAAGTACTCTGCACCTGAATATAAATATGGGCAGATGGAGGTAGAATCACTCCTATAATCAGAAGAACACGATGCTGCAAATGGCATATTAGACTGAAAAGACAGATGAAATTCTCTATGGTTGCTTATATATGCAGCCTTGGCTTCGTATTTTTCTGCATTGAGAACAACCTGCATCTCGGTAGCTCTCCGGCGCATCGATTTCACATCATTTAGCCATGGATTATCGTCCCATTGTCTTTCAATTTTGGAAATCCTCATGACTCTATTATTCTTTCCCTTGAAATTTCTGGTCTCTACTTGATTTCCACTTGAAACTTTTCTTAAGAGGCAGGTACTTAGCAACTATGTTGCTATTTGGACCGAAATTTGAAAAGAAGGTCAAGGCATACAGTATGAGGAAGGCCGGATGATTGCCGTCGCAGAAGCCTCTGGGACATACTTTGCCTCGCCAGTGGTAGTATGGAATAGCAAGTGCGAACATGAAGACGGTCATGAAAAAGAATCCCATCAGCTGAATTTTTTTTCTTCCTATGCGGTCGACGAGGAGTACTGTGACCCAGTAGCCCGAGACTGTTGAGCAGTGAGCAATAATCGACTGCGCTCTTGCTATTTTATAAACCTCTTTCACAGCGTTCATTTTTTTGGCCGCGGGAAGCCATCCCATGGCACTGAAGATGTCCTTTTGGAATAACATTTGGTTGTAGAAGGCGACGTCGAACAGAAACCATGTGCTTGTCGTGCCGAGTAGATGCAAGCCGTGTCGCCTTATGAACTCTCTGGAAAACAAACCGAACCTCGACTCATTCCGTCTGAACAATTTAACATTTACTGGGGGTTCTCCCATATCTATATCAAGAAACCTGGACATGTCGGCCGCAGCTCTTTTCTCGTCTTTTTCGATGAGCGTTGTGTAGCGAGCTGTTTCGGGCATTTTCATTCGCCAGAAGTATGTCAACGCAGCGGGAATGGCCCCCAACATAAGAATCGTTCGCCATACAAAATCTGCTTCAGGGACAATAGAACCTAGATGATCATCCGTGTATGTGCGGTTGAATCCTGCGGAGAGGATAATGGCCATGGTAGCGCCGACGAGAATCCCAAAGCCTTGCATAGCAAACACAACTGATGTCATAGTTGTCACTTGTCATCTGAAAACCAGATACCAAATTCCAAAGCTGACATCATTTGTCATTGGCCATTCACAACACAAATAAATACATTTTTATTATAATTAAAAATTATTATTTATAAAATTATAAAGTTAAACATTGTAAACAACATTTTGATTTTTTATACCTGCATCAAAAAAGAGCAACTAATACCAAAGTCAAACTCAATCGATTACAATATACTTGCTGAGGCAGGTATAAAAATTAGACCCTCTTAATACTTCATAAACCAAAGAAATGAGTCTTATACAAAAATGCAAATCACACCATTCTAAAATGACAACATATAAACCAAAGAAATGAGGCTTATACAACATGAAAATTACAACATTGAAAACTAACAAACATTGTACAAAGAACCTATTACTTCTTTGAGGGCAAACAATATTTACTAAAAATTTAGCATGCTGCAGAGCATTTAATGCTTTCTTCAACAAGTTTGATGGCCGTTAAATCTTGAGCTGAGCTGCTCTAGATTCAACTGTTATCAAACCTACTGCAACAGCATCATTCAACACTGTAAAGCATGCTAAATATGCCTTACCTTTCTTTGAGAAAAACGATTCAGAACGGTAAAAAAGGCGTAAAAAAGGCTCGCCAACCTAAGATAGATTCAATGTTGTTTCTTGTATTGCGAGTCGCCAAGTGCATCGTGGTTATCTTTATAACATACCTTTTCAGATTCAGAGAGATAGCTATACAAACAAAGAGCGCCCTGCTCAGGTACCATTACTGGCTACACCAACGTCTATAAATAAGAAAGAATGATACTAAAATTCTCCTTCAACCTCTCTGCCTTTGCTGCGATTCTCCTTATTCTTACGGCTATCTTTTATTCATCCCCATCATCTGCAACACCGGAAGAGGATTCAGAACAGATAATCTCCAGGTTCCAACATTATCTCCAAATTGACACTGCACATCCTAATCCCAACTACAAGGCGGCAGTGGACTTCATATTGTCACAGGCCGAATCCATAGGTATCCCTGCTCAAGTCCTAGAATTTGTGAAGGATAAACCAATTGTGCTCCTAACATGGAAGGGAAAACAAAAGTCCCTTCCATCCATACTGCTAAACTCCCACACAGATGTCGTTCCCGCGGAGAAAAACAAATGGGTTCACGATCCATTCTCTGCCCACAAGGACTCCAAGGGAGATATCTATGCGAGAGGCTCACAGGACATGAAGTGTGTGAGCGTACAGTACCTTGAAGCCCTCAGAAATCTGAAGAAAAAGGTATTTGTTCCTCTCCGGACCATTCATGTTTCTTTTGTTCCAGATGAAGAGATCGCTGTGCCTGATGGCGCGGAAATGTTTGTAAATTCGGAGGAGTTTCAGAGGCTGAATGTGGGCGTGGTTTTGGATGAAGGGCTTGCTTCCCCGGACGAGAATTACAGAGTTTTTTATGGGGAGAGGTCTCCTTGGTGGCTCACTATAAAGGCAGTGGGTGCTCCTGCCCATGGCTCAAAGCTGTATGATAATAGCGCGATGGAGAATCTGTTGAAGAGTATTGAGAGTATAAGTCGTTTCAGAGCTTCTCAATTTGATCTTATCAAGGCTGGATTGGCAGCTGAGGGCGACGTGATTTCTGTCAATCCAGTTTTTATGAAAGCAGGAACCCCTACTCCCACGGTAATGTTTAGTTCACTTGTCTTTTGGTCTTTGATTTATCTGTCTTTTTGCCTATTTAGATTTTGAGCTGGTCAAGCTCAGGCTTAACTGGAGCTCTGTGCTGATTAGGCATTCCCACTGTGGCTTGGAGGTTTGCAGCCTCACTCAAAAAATTTAGATCATCACAGTTTATCTGCGATTATGATTTGACTCTCCAAATCTCTATGTTACCTGTACCCATAAAATAAACAACCTCAGGGTGAACGTTAAACGCCCATTTGTCCACGAATTTGTACTCAAAAGAGAAGGTGGCCCAGCCTGCAAGGGCTGGGTTTGACTCAGCATGACTAAGGCTCAAGATTTGATTGAGACTTAATCCTCCCCCCAAAAAACATTCCAACGAAGCTGGTTGCGGGGAATACTAAAACGTCATTTGTCCACATATATATATGTTGAATTTTTAACATTAGCATAAACTTAAAAAATTTGCAGATCTACTTAAACAAATAAGCAGTGCAGTATAAACACATTAATCACATCAACACACATGGACACAATATTTTTCACTGGGAGAACCTTCAAAGGACAAAAATGCCAAAATCATTAACAGCTCATCTCGTAAATGAGATGACTCAAAAAAGTTCTTCAATTCTAGATCTGGAATTTACCACAGTCACAATGAAAATTATTAGTAAAAACCCAGACTGATAATTTAACCACAATTTCCAGAAGTTACAAATTTTTCCCAAATTGGGGCTTCTTCAGAAAACTGAAGTTTTTCTCTCTCCTGCATAAAAAATATCAGACTGTCTGAAAGATAGCAGACTGCCCAAAAATACTAAACTGCCCGAAAATGTACTTTCCTGTTTGCTGCCCGTTTCTCTCTCCTGCCTGCTGTTTTGTTTGGGCAGATCTCTGCTGCCCGAGGGTTGGCAGCCTGCCAAACCCTCACGGGTATGCTACCCGAGGGTTGGCAAGATGCCCAGATCCTCACAGGTAGCAGCCTGTGGGCTGAAAGAAGGAGGCCGAGTCCAATATGGGCTGGTCGGAGAATAGAGGCAGCCCGAAAAAGAAAGAACAGAGCTGCCACAAAAAAAACGGCTGCCCAAAAATCAGAGCTGCCCGGATCTGCGTGAGGTGCTCAGATCTTGCTGAGGCTGCCCAGAGAGAAGGAAGAGGCTGTCTAGTTGCCCGAAAATGGAAAAAGTTGCCCACAAAAAATATCTCAGCTGCTTGGAAAAATGAAGAAGGCTGCCCAAAAAATGGAATGCTGAAGATGGCTGTGCAAAAATGTTGAAGATGGACTTTGCTGATAAAACCCTAGCTGAGGGTTTGAACATAAGATAGCCTTCTTCACCTGTGAGAGCAAAAGTGTATATCTCAAATGAGAAGGCTTGATCTTCTTTTATAGCCTTTGTTCACCTCTAGGTGGACAAGATATGGAAAAAATAAAAATAATAATATTCTTATTCTTTTCCTAATTTCACTTTCCCTTTTACAAAAAATGGTACTTTTATTTTTCCTTTGACTTTTACCGGAAGTCCTTATTTAATTTTGTTTCCACCTGTGGTACAAAAGTCTTTATTTAAATTGACTTTTTTGACTTTGACCTTTTTTCAAGTGCCCCTGTGGTCATTACCTGTGGTACCTTTTTTATTTCAAAAGTACATCATCATAAACCAAGAGAGTTATTAATGCTTTTACCTCACACATTGTGTGACACCTAGATCTGGTACTAGGGTAACTTAACCAAGGGGAGCTAATCCTTGGAGAAGCACACCAAGGCCATAGATCAAGGGTCAAAGTGCCACACACATGCTCAGACCCTGTCTAGGGCTTACAGTGCCTTAATTCTCCAAGAGAATGGCTACTCAAAACTAAGCTGAGTCTACTAGTCCTAGACTGGTCTACGTCGTGGTCCCGGACCAGATGTCTACTCAACACAAGGTTGAGTCTACCCAGGGCAGATCTGGGTCTATATCATGGTCCCAGATCAGATATCTACCATTCAACAGAATGGTCACTCAACACTGGGTTGAGTCTTCACTGTGGTCCCAGACCAGGTGGTTCCATTCTCCGAAGAGAAGGGCTCTCGACGCTGCTCAGAAAAATCAACACTCCCTCTCAGCAAGAGAGGCATTCTCTGCCATACCAAGCTTGTCACGAAAGTACACGAACTTTGATGCTGTTAGAGGCTTGGTTAAGATATTTGCAATCTGTTCATCTGTACGAATGTACTGCAACTTCAGAGCACCTCTCTGCACTAGGTCTTTGATGAAATGATACCTCATTTCAATGTGTTTCGATCTGTCATGAAACATTAGATTCTCTGAAAGCTTTATGCAACTCTGATTATCGCAATGGATGATCGTTGAGTCAAGCTTTCCCTCAAACAGATTAGATAACAACTTTTCGAGCCAAACTGCTTCCTTGCAGGCATCGCTTGCAGCAATGTACTCTGCCTCAACTATACTTCGAGCTATGGAACCCTGCTTCCTGCTGGACTAAGAGATCATTGCTGATCCCATACTGAAGCAATAACCAGAGGTACTTTTTCTGTCAACTGCACTGCTAGCCCAAACTGAATCTGAGTATCCATATAACAATACTCCACTGCTGGAAGTATACCTGAGCTCATATGTGATAGTACCTCGCACATACCTGAGTACATGTTTAGCAGCTACCAAGTGTATGTGCTTCGAATTTGACATGAATTGACTCAATGCATTCACTGTGTAGCAAATGTCTGGTCTCGTATGCACAAGATGCATCAGGGAACCAATGAGCTGTCTGTATAGAGTAGAGTCCACACTCTGTGAACTAGAGGCTGCACCCGCAACTTTGTCAAGTTGGTAGTCATTGGTACACTCATGGACTTGTAGTTCTACATCCCAAATCTCTATAAGATATCTACTGCATACTTTCCTTGCGTCAGGAAGATCTCACCTAGATTTTGCCAGACTTCTAAGCCAAGGAAGTAATGCATCAATTCGAGATCTTGAATTCAGAGGTAAGCTCCCTCCTACACTGGTCTATCAACTGTTCATCACCTGTAAGAAACAAGTCATCTACATATAGAACAAGTATCAAGACATGATTATGAACAACTTTAAAGTACAAGTTAGAATTAGCTGTACTTTTGGAAAACCCCAAACTATAGAGAAATCCATCCATCCTGGCATACCAGACTCTTGGAGCTTGTTTTAGCCCATACAAGGCTTTCTTCAGTTTACATACATGGGTCTTCTTCCCATGAGTAACAAAGCCTTCAGGTTGTTCAATATAAAATTCTTCCTCAATCTTACCATTGAGAAAGGTCGTCTTTACATCCATTTGATGTAGCTTCCATCCAAAAACTAAGTGAAATGATGGTTCTGATGGTAGTGTACCTGGCAACAGGTGCAAATGTCTCGTCATAGTTAATGCCTTCTTTCTGAGTGAAGCCACGAGCTATGAATCTGACTTTATACTTCTCCATATTGCCATTTGCAGCATGCTTGATCTTATAAAGCCATCTGGAAGTCACTACTGACTTTCCTGCAGGTATGGGAACAACTTCCCAAACATCATTCTTCATGATTGACTTATACTCTTCAATCATGGCATCAACCCATGCCTGTTTACTTGCTGCATCTTCGTATGATGAAGGTTCTGAACTGATAAGCTGACTCATAAGACCGGAGTACTTCTATGGTCTTATGCTTTCTCTGAAAGTCCCTGGAGGAGCTTTATGCTTCTCGGCTTCTTGTATTGTCTCTCGGTACTAAGCAGGTCTCCTTTTGGAAGGAGGAACTTCAAATAGTTCTTCTAGTGGACTTTCAATGTTCTCAGGAACATCTGGAATTTGATGATCAAATTCCTCTTCCTCCCTCTGAATTTCTGAATTTGGAAACTCAAGTGGGGCAACTGTATCTTTCGATGAAAGCTCTAGTGTTTTACGAAACACCGCTTCCTCATGGAAGATCACATCTCTGCTGACCTCAATGTGCCTCTGTTCAGGTATATATACTCGATAAACCTTCGAGCAATCATTGTACCCAACAAAGATACCTTTCTTACCGGAGGGCTCTAGCTTAGCCCTTCTTTCTTTGAGCACATGAACATACATATGAGTACCGAATATCCTCATGTGATCAACTGCAGGTTTCTTCTTGGTAAAGACTTCTTCAGGAGTCTTTTCACCCAAGATAGCATGTGGGCTTCTGTTCTGAATGTATACTATTGTTCCGGTAGCTTCAGCCGATAAAGACAAAGGAAGATCTAGATCAATGATCATGGCTTTAGTAGCCTCACAGATCGTTCTATTCTTTCTTTCCGCAACCCCATTTTGTTGGGGGTTGTAAGGCACTGTCAGCTCTTTCTTGATTCCTGCTTCTCGACAAAAATCATCAAACTCATTAGATTCATACTCACCTCCGTTATCTGATCTCAAGATACGAATGTGCCTGCCTGTCTGATTTTCAATCAGTGTCTTGAACTCTTTAAACCTGTCAAAGTTTTCACTCTTGGCTTTAAGGAAGTAAATCCAAGACTTCCGAGAGTGGTCATCAATAAACAAGACATAATATAAACACCCACTCAAGGAAGGTGAAGACATGGGCCCACAAATGTCAGAATGAATCAAATCCAAAATACCTTTAGATCTACTCTTTCTTCTGGGAAAGGATTTCTTTTGGCATACCCATGACCATCTTCTGCAATTCTGGGAGAGTTGTGTAGTGAAGGTGTCCAAACCTTCTATGCCAAAGTTCACAAGGATCAACTGAGTGATGTACCAAAGCATGAGTGGAGACTTTGGAAGCCTTGTAAAGGTCTCCCTCTCGAACCCCAATCTGTACTGCAGAGTCTAAATCTGTGTCCTTTGCCCATAAAAAAGCCTTCTTGTCCATAAAAAAGACTTTGTGGCCCTTGTCTTCTAAACCAGCAACAGATAAAAGATTCTTCTTTAAACTAGGAACATAAAGAATATCATCAATATGAAGAACCGTACCTGAGTCAAGTTGAAGTGAAGTTGAGCCAACTCCTTCAATCTTGTAAGTGGAGTCATCTCCAAGTTCTACCTGAGTGGTGAACTTCTTCTTTTTGTAGTTGGTAAGGGTACCACAGTTACCTGTCATGTGCCTGGAGGCACCACTGTCCACCAACCAAGAAGTGGAGCAAGTTGAGAAAGAACCTGTTAGAGCAGAAATCAAATAGTACTCTCTTCTAGGCTCATCAGTTTTATTAGCCTCGATTTTCTTCTTCTTCTTTGGTTCTTCATATTCTTCTTCCTCTGCTTCTGCAGCAGATGCCTGAAACCTTCTCTTGGGTTTCTTCTTGTTCTGCCTGCAGTCTCTAGCATAATGTCCAAATTTGTGACAAGTATAACATTCAATCTTAAACATGTCAAAAAACTTACCCTGAGGTTTCTTCCCTTTCTTTTGCTGAGGGAAAGGTTTCTTGAACCTTTTGGTCTTTGCTGCAAGTGCAAGGTTATCCTACTTGATTACCTTGTCAGTGTTCCTTGCTTCTTCTTGTATGCAATCATGCCAAAGCCTTTCAAAGGTTGGCTGATTTTCTCGTCCACAGACGGATGCCATGAGGGTTTCCCAAGAGCTTGGGAGACCATCAACCATTGTTTGTACAATATCATCATCATCAACAGTAACACCAATAGCAAGGAGTTGATCTCTTACCTGTTTGATCTTGGTGAAAAAGGAACCAACACTTTCATCTTTGTTCAGTTTCAAAGTTCGTAGACTCTTCTTCAAGACTCTCTTTTGACTGGGAGCCTTCTTTTCATAGAGGTTTACCAATGTATCATAGCATTCTTTAGAAGTCTTCAAGGATGTGATGTTAGGCATCAATTCTTCTTTGATAGAATCATAAAATAACTCTTCTAGCCTTACCTTGCTTCCTCTTGTAGGCAAGCCTACTAGCATTTGTAGTTGGCTTTTCTGTGACATTTAGAACAATGCCATCCAAGTCATTCTCATCAAGAATGGCTGTCAACCTAGCCTTCCAGAAATTGAAGTTTGTTGAACCAGAGAGCTTCTCTTCCGGTTTGAAACCAACGGTAGCCATCTCTGTCACTTATCCAAATGTTAGATCTGCAAATCTTATTCCAAGATCTAGTGAGAAACAACAACAGTGTCCCTTTACTGTGTTTTTTACATGCTAAGCTCTGATACCATGTTGAATTTTTAGCATTAGCATAAACTTAAAAATTTGCAGATCTACTTAAGCAAATCAGCAGTGCAATATAAACACATTAATCACATCAACACACATGGACACAAGATTTTTCATCGGGGAAACCTTCAAAAGACAAAAACCCCAAAAGCATTAATAACTCATCTCGTAAATGAGATGACTCAAAAAAGTTCCTCAATTCCAGATCCGGAATTTACCACAATCACAATGAAAATTATCAGTAAAAACCCAGACTGATAATTTAACCACAATTTCCAGAAGTTACAAATTTTTCCCAAATTAGGGCTTCTTCAGAAAACTGAAGTTTTTCTCTCTCTTGTATAAAAAATATCAGACTGTCTGAAAGATAGTAGACTGCCCAAAAATACAAAACTGCCCGAAAATGTACTTTCCTATCTGCTTCCCATTTCTCTCTCCTGCCCACTGTCTTGTTTGGGCATATCTCTGTTGCTTGAGGGTTGGCATCCTGCCAAACCCTCACGAGTATGCTACCCAAGGGTTGGCAAGATGCCCAGACCCTCACGGGTAGCAGCTCGTGGGCTGAAAGAAGGAGGTCGAGTCCAATATGGGCTGCCCGGAGAATAGAGGCAACCCGAAAAAGAAAGAACAGAGCTGCCCCAAAAAAAACTGCTGCCTAAAAATCAGAGCTGCCCAGATCTGCGTGAGGTGCCCAGATCTTACTGAGGCTGCCTGGAGAGAAGGAAGAGGCTGTCCAGTTGCCCGAAAATGGAAAAAGCCGCCCACAAAAAATATCTCAGCTGCCCGGAAAAATGAAGGAGGCTGCCCAGAAAATGTAATGCTAAAGATGGTTGTGCAAGAATGCTGAAGATGGACTTTGCTGATAAAACCCTAGCTGAGGGTTTGAACATAAGATAGTCTTCTTCACCTGTGAGAGCAAAAGTGTATATCTCAAATGAGAAGGCTTGATCTTCTTTTATAGCCTTTGTTCACCTGTAGGTGGACAAGATTTGGAAAAAATAAAAATAATAATATTTTTATTCTTTTCCTAATTTCACTTTCACTTTTACCAAAAATGGAACTTTTATTTTTCCTTTGACTTTTACCAAAAGTCCTTATTTAATTTTGTTTCCTCCTGTGTTCTTTTTCCTGAGGTACAAAAGTCTTTATTTAAATTGACTTTTGACTTTGACCTTTTTCCAAGTGCCCCTGTGGTCATTACCTGTGGTACCTTTTGATTTCAAAAGTACATCATCATAAACCAAGAGAGTTATTAATGCTTTTACCTCACACACTGTGTGACACCTAGATCTGGTACCAGGGTAACTTAATCAAGTGTAGCTAATTCTTGAAGAAGCACATCAAGCCCATAGATCAAGGCTCAAAGTGCCACACACATGCCCAGACCCAGTCTAGGGCTTACAGTGTCTTCATTCTCCAAGAGAATGGCTACTCAGAACTAAGATGAGTCTACCAGTCCCAGACTGGTCTACATCGTGGTCTTGGACCAAATGTCTACTCAACACAAGGTTGAGTCTAACCAGGGCATATCTGGGTCTATATCATGGTCCCAGACCACCATTCAACAGAATGGTCACTCAACACTGGGTTGAGTCTTCATCGTGGTCCTGGACCAGGTGGTCTCATTCTCCGAAGAGAAGGGCTCTTGATGCTGCTCAGAAAAATCAACACTATACCCCAAAGAGAGGGCAACCTCATGTATAAGGGCTCAAGTTTGACTCAACATTGTCGAAGATTTAAGGTTTGGCTATGACTCAGAGTCCCCACCCCCCCAAAAAAGAAAAAAACAATCCAATGAAGCTCCTCATGGTGAAAGTATGAAACAATACAAACCCATTTGTCCACATATTTGTGCTCAGAAGAGGCCCTCCACATGTAAGGGGTCATGTCTTACTCAGAGTTGCATAATAGTTGAGGTTTGATGGAGGATTAGGCATTCCATAACATAATAGTTGATGGGTAATGACATAACAATTGAGTTTTGACTCAGAATGGCATAACAATTGAGCTTTTCTCTAGTATTGTTCGAGCCCAAATCAAATCCTAGGTTAGCTCTTGAGTCTTGCTTGGGTTTGAATCAATTCCCAAGTCCAAGTCAGATCTCAAGTTTGACTTACTAATTGAGTGAGACTTAGCTAGGATCCAGGTGGAGTGGAGTAAGACCAAGTTGGGTAACTATGGTTGTAAATTGCCTTGTAGAACAGTGAAGTAGAGTAGTTTTTTCAAAGTTGATCCCCCAAAAGATTGCGTGATTGTGGAATTGGATATCGCACATTATACATGCACCCAGATTATATCAATAGAAGCGTGCCATCAAAGAGGCTACCTCAAGTAGATGAAATCTCCTTGTCTGACTTATAATTAAATGCAATGCCATAGAAGGTTTTCACTGACACGACTAATGTTTAGGTCTTCGAAATAGGGAATGGAAGAATAACATTTCTAACAGTTAGGTTTTTGCCATTTAAAATAACTTCTTAGAATCAACAACTAATGATTGCTTGTAAACCACTTGATCCAATGCTCTTGCACCCTCAAGTTTTGCAAGAATACTGAATTAAAATGTGCATGCAAGGTGCCGTGCTAATGGCCCTAAATTATAGCTAAACTAGGGCAAAGATTTGCGGAAAGAAGGTAAACACTTACCACTGATAATCAAGCTGATGATACTCCAGAGATAAGATGCATGCATATAAAGCTGGACTGTTGAAGTAATGTGGCTTCCTTTCGGTGTTACTGCCCAACAGCAAGAAACCCTCTCCTCAGCTAAAGGTGACGTTTTTGGTGAAGGAGTTGCCTGATGGAGCTGAGATTTTGCCAGGGTGTAGATCTTCCCGTGCTGGAGAGAATGACCGGAGCATACAGAGATTCTGACCCCTCTAAGCAGGTAGCGAATTGAGAATTCCCTTATTGAGATGCTCACGCCCCCAACTTCACAGATCGGCTGATAACTGCTCCGGATGAGAAAACTGGAAGTTGATGGTCACTCAATGCAGTAGAGTGATCCTGCTGATGAAGATGATGCTAGTATACGGAAGATAAATTGGGATTCAAAGACCTAGCGAATACTTTGGGGTTTTCCAGCTAAACCCCAACTGCACACGTGTACCTGCAAACAACCTTTCGATGGATGCCAAATCGCTGGATATGAATGAATAAGGTGAGTGCTGATGATAGACCTGTATGGTCTACCCTGAAAGAGACTAGGGCAGGTATTGCACTGCCGAACCCTCGTTAGCTGAAGACACCGTCCTCAACCCCAACTGCTGTTGCTGCACGTTGTGCTGCTGCTCAAATAATCCAAATTAACATTAATAATAATTGATATCTCCTTTAGTCCAATAACCCTTTTTAAAATAGATCATCATGCGCTTTTAGGGTTTGCATGTCACTAGGTTTATGCTTCACTTTTACATGCATGCAATTCTAATTTTATGTTGACTTTTAAGTCTAAAGAAATAAGGCTTCTTTTATCCGACTGATGACTTTAATACTGAATGAGTGTCCCGATTTGTTCCAAGTATCAAATGTTCTCAGTCAATTCCCTCTTATGCAGTACCCGCTCGAACCTATGGGAATTAAGTAGGTTAGCGGGTGTTTTGGTGCTTAATTAGAAGAGGACATTACACTATTAAACATTAATGAAATACATCCTCCAAAACAATGATCAAGTTTCACATATCAGCTTAATTCGTCATCAGAAATGCCTTGTTATATTTTTCAATCTAAAAAATAAGGAGACTTGTTGGTGTTGATGTATTTGTAACTTCAGAATGTATTCACTTGTATATTTCTTATTGTATTTCATTGTACCCCGACGGAGATGTTTGTTCCTTCGATCGAGAGAGTCATTAATATAATTAATTCATGTAAAGTCATTGAGGTTAACCCTCTGTTGTAAGTCGGGGCAGTAGACCCCACAGTTGAGTTATATTAGGATTATTAGACTCTCCTAGAGAAGTCGGCCCTATAGGGTAATTGTCAAGTGGAAATTAAGTATAAATAGAGAGTGAGACTCTCTATTCGATAAACACACTCACTCAACAATAGCGCATGAGTGAGAGAGGAGTAGCTTGCACAAGTGAGAGAGAGAACAATTGTCGGAGATCATCTTTGTACTTTTGGGTTTTACTTTTGCTATTGGTGCTCATTCTATCTTTGAGGAAGTTGCGGGGTTTTCTCCTTTATGGTTTCCCCGAGCAAAAATCTGTCTTTTGTTTCTTGTGATTATTGTTGTGCATGTTATTCTCTCAGATAAGATCCTAGATCATATTGATTAAACAATACAAATCTAACATGGTATCAGAGCTAACCCGAGAAGAAGACACTGTGCAGCTGCAGAAGCTAGGGCTTCTTAATTTTTGGGTTTCTTTCCACAGATCATCAACAAAAGGAGGCTAGGCTAACTCTCCTTTGAAGGGCGCATCTTCCTATCGAAGCAAAATTTGATTCCGGGCATTTTCAGTTTTTGGCCTGTCACTACTGCGGGAAATTAGGGCTTTTCATAGAAGTGGAATTTTTGAGTGAGCCTAGCATAGGATTGCTCTCCTCCTCAAAATCGAATTTTTTGGTTGGGTAAAACTCCGGAAAAGTCAAACTCTAATTTGACCTTGGACCAAAAAATCAGCACTGCAAAAGATCAACTTCGGATCTAATTCGGGCTTCTCAAATTGGTAAGATCTAAATCTTTTGTATTTCTATTTGAGGTTCTCATTAAAGATGTCTCATCACACCAAGCTTGATGAAAAGCTTGAAGGAGCTGATAACTTTCGAGCATGGAAGTATAGGATTTCACTTGTTTTTGAAGAAAATGAATTGGAGACCTTCATAAGTGGAGATGTTCCAGTTCCAGAGGGAGATGAGGCTAAAGCCTTACACAAGAAGAACTTGGTCAAAGCCAAGAGGATTATTGTTGATTCTATCAAGGATCGCCTTATACCACATGTGTCTTCCTTTAAGACACCTAAAGAGATGTTTGATTCCTTGACCAAGCTATTTGAAGGGAAGAATCTAAATCGGAAGATGACTTTACGAAATCAGTTGAAGAATGTAAAGATCCAGAATGCAGAGACCATACAGTCATACTTTACAAGGGTCTCTCAAATCAAAGAACAACTTGAAGCTGTGGAAGAAGAAGTAGAGAATGGAGAAATTGTGATGACCACCTTGAATGGTCTCCCTAGGTCATGGGACTCCTTCATTTAAGGGATTTGTGCTAGAAGAAAGTCAATCACTTTCAGTAGGTTGTGGGAGGAATGTTCACAAAAAGAAGTTCGAATAGTAGCTCGAGAAGAAAAGATGGGAAATGAAGATGAAGCTCTCATAGTACACACCAAGAAAATTAAAAGGGAGCACTATCATCTCAAGAGAGGTAAGCATCCACACCAGAATCAGAAAGATAACCCTAGAAGATCTAGCAGAGATCTATCTAATGTCAGATGCTATACATGTGATGAGAAAGGACACTTCGCCAGAGATTGTCCTAGAAATAGAGGTGGCTCTCACAAGAAGAACAACAACAAAAGAAGACATCATGCTCACATTGTAGAGGATGATGAACCTCCTAGGAAGAGAGTCAAAGAAGAAAGTGAAGATTCTTCAAGCGATGAAGAGTATAAAAAATTGACTGAGTTTTAGTTATCTTGTGGTCAAGCAAGTTTTGATCCATGTGGATTCACATATAATGCACATGCAATATAGGATCCAACGTGATGGAGAGCTTTCTCTAGGTGGCATGAACTGGTCCCATCTCTTTGTAGAGTACAATTCGATGACGTTCTTCATATTTTTCTCTTTTCTCTGGTCCATCCCTCACTTTCACCTCCACTTTACCTTGGTTGGTCGACCTCTTGCTTGTACATACACTTTTCTCTTGTTGATCTATCCCTCACCTACAATTTCCACTTTTTGTTTATTGATCCCTTGCCTATTTACTCACTCTTTGCCCTTGCTTGTTGACTTGATTTGCCCTTGACTTGTAGAACAGCACTGGTGCTTGACTTGTCATCATGCACATGCCCTTTTTTGGCAAAATCTTGGCATTTCTATGTTGGACCATTGACATCTAGGAGAGATTAGAAAGAGTCTGTCCATCATTCTACTAGAGATTCTACTAAGTGATTTGTTTGAATTCTGGTAATCCTACTACTATTTACCCTCTTGACTATTGTGTCATGTATAAATGGGTTGTTAGTGATTGCAAAGTTGCTCCTAAATAGCTCAAGCACAACACCTCCGAAAATCTTGAACAAGTCGTTAACACTTGTAGAGAGTACCATTGCCTCCTTAATAAAAGAAGCACCTCCTTAAATAAAAGAAGCGTGAGTTTCTTAAATTGAGAAGAATATCAGTTTCTTTTGGCCATCCATACTCCCAACAACTTTTGGCGAGTCTTGTTACATTATGAAACCCCTTGCTATATCAGTATCACAGCTCCCAGTTTCTAGGTATCTCATGCCAACAACATTTCACCTAGTAGTAAAGTCAAACAGAGCAGCTATCCTCAATTTCCTTTTCAATCAGCTAACAAACTCCTTGCATGCTATGTGAAATCGCCATCTTTTTGTCATCATCCAGAATCTCCATCTGTATGTTCATTCTTAGTAGAAATATGCAAAAGTTAGAATGCAGAGGTGAGGCACAGCTGAAAATCATCACGAAAACAAGGCTGGTGTACTGCTGGTAATATCTCTGTCATAAACGTGAACTCAGCATCTGTAATTTTCCAAACATCCAATGAAAGAATTTACAATCCCCTTGGCATAATTCTACTGGAAAGCAAGCCTGGGAATACTCAAAATGCTCATGCACTTTGAAGGGTAACAGGTGGATAGTTTGCATGTCATAGAATCTGATTGTGGCCACATTACTATCTTCAGGTATCTTTGACCTAGAATGATGGGAATGTTTCCTTGGCCTCTTCAGGCAACAAGTTGTTACCATCCAGGAATGCCCAACAAATTTCCATCAAGACAAGCTTCTCTCCAAATGTAATCCTTGGATAGGTTCTAAATAATGGTATAGTTTATATTACAATTGACACTACATTGGACAAGATTAACAGTGGGAAGTTGTTCCAAATTCCTACAATGTTGGCGTTGGAATTGTTCAACACTCCTGTAATTTCCATTTCAAGGTTGCCTTCATTGGCTTGTTGGGGCTATTTTACAACACCATTATATATTGTAATTACTAATTTACTTATACTGAATTTTACATGGCTTCTGTTTTCCTCCTTTTAGTTAAGCTGGACAGACTTATGACCATGGATTGTCGTTGGTCATAAGTGGACATCAATAGAGTTTCATTTTAATTTTTCTTAAGCTCTGCATTGTATTTTAATTTATCCTGTAAATTTGTATGGTATGGTTCTTGTGGTAAACGTCATTGTCTGATCTCATTGTCGGTCTGGATAAATTATACTGAAGCAGATTGTATTATATTGCAGGGATTTGTTATGAATCTTCAACCTTCTGAGGCCGAGGCAGGTTTTGACATACGTGTTTCACCAGGTACCAATGCTGAATTGCTTGAAAGAAGAATTGCAGAAGAATGGGCACCTGTGTCCCGCAATATGACATTTGAGGTTTGAAAACGAAAGACCAATAATGCCTTCATACTTCTGATCTTTTTCTACAAGCTCAATGCATGCTCACTTCAGGCCTTGGAAAATTTAGTTTGTTAGGCTATGTTGCATGTTGTTGCCAGATGTGTTATACTAATCAGTTTATTAGTTAATTAATATGCTGCAAATATTTTTAATATGTAAAAAGTGAGTTACAAAGTGGCACGCTCTAGCCAGATGGCCTTCCTATCATGGTGCAGTGATTGCAAAAAATTACGTCCTAATTGGCATTATAAAGATCTCCTACCCTTAAAAATTCAAATAATAACTGCTTGGATTAAAACTTAATGGCTTTGAAGGCCCGCCAAAGATTTGTAATATAAACGTGATACCATAATGGCAAGAGTGACCATAATGGCAAGAGTGCATAAGCGGATAAATGTTTCTTTCTGCGGAGGTTCATCCTCTTGTCCATGGATTCTGGTTGTGTTTTCATTTCTAACCAATTAATCCTTCCTTGGTGGTGCAATTTGGACGCCTCACATCCGTTCCAACTCATGTTTAAGCTGCATTTGGCAGCAAAGTTCATAGTAAATGCACTTTTTGAAACTTTTCCCTTCAATGCAATCTTTTCCTTCTTGTATATTGATAGCACTGCATGCATGCATGTGTTACAGACTACAGTTAGACTATAATTATTTAGAATTTCTTGGGTGTGACCTTTCCTTCACTTTTATAATCAGAAGAGTGGCATCTCTGCAGAGCATTTAGTCTATTATAGTCTCTTTGGGTTGTGAATGAACATGATCCACTCTCTATTGTTTTATTTTCATGCTGTCCATCAGTTTTTTCTCTAGCTGAAATAAATTCTTCTTTTCCATTAGAATGGACAAAGGAAGGACTTTTGTTCTCCATAGTATCTCTGGACGATATTATATACGTTCTGTTGAATCGCAAACCCTCCTTATTTAAGGCTACATGCAGTTCAGGTATTGCGGTAGTGTCGGGGACCTACAGCCAATATCAATTTAGTATTCCCTTCCAGGGTTATGCATATTTACTGCTCATTACCTGTTTTAGTAATATGGTTCTTAGATTCAATAATTCATGATCAAACATACAATCACACCGACCTTCACTGCTGTCTGTTTTTGCTGCAAACGAAATGAAGTATAAAATATTTGAAAATGCTGCAGAATCTAGTATGCTTTACATTGAGAATAAAACCTCATGAAAAGGGACAGGTTAATCATATATTTCTAACGATTCAATTGTTCTTTTTGGATCAGTTCAAGGAAAAGGTACCTATCCAGAACAAGCTGGGGCTTCCGCTTGCGACAGTTGCAAACGATTCTAATCCATGGTGGACATTGTTAGAGGTGGCCATCTTGAAAGCCGGAGGAAAGCTTCACAGGCCAGAGATTTTCCCAGCTGCAACAGATGCTCACTATGTGCGAGAACTTGGCATTCCTGCATTTGGGTTCTCACCTATGGCAAATACTCCCATTTTGCTTCATGATCACAATGAGGTTCGAATCAACCTACGTTCTCATGTTTTCTGATGAAGTTTGTCTGTCGATTATTTCGTATATAAATTGAGAATCAGAATTGGTAAAGTGAAAAAACATTGTATATGTCATGTCTGCAGTTCTTAAATGAAGCGGAATATTTAAAAGGAGTTGGAGTATATGAGGCAATTATTGAATCGTATACATCTTATATGGAAGCTTCTGAGGACCAGGCCTCTTTATCAGAATTGTAAAGATTCCAGGTGTATATGGGAGGTGCCTCTGATTAGCTTCTAGAAGATGCTGGAAGATGCTGCGTTACTTGTCCCAAAGAAGTCGCCCTCATTTTCTTTGTGAAGAGAATGCCTGGGCCAACTGAGATCATCTCCAGCATTTTAGTTACTGACCTATGAGTTGGAGTTAAGTTAAGTTGGCCTAATATAATACTTGAAAAATTAAAATAATAATAGCTTGAACTGGAGGAAATGTGAAATATCCGTGTTTATATGTATATAACATAGCTTGTAGTTTTAGGTGGGTTGGTGAAAAGTGGTGGTTAACTCTATAGGTCATCATTTCAAATTTTGCGGGTCAGAGGTTGAGAATGAGTTCCATACGGAACAGGGCTAAGCTGTGGGATGTCCAAGGTGGACCTCATTTTCACACATTCTTAGTTTGTTCTTTCATTTAAATTAAGAGTGGCCTTAAGCGTTGAGAGATGTGCATACCAATTTATTTCTGGTCCTTTATACTTAATAGGCATGGAGTTAAGATGGATCTATGCTTGTAATTAGTTATCAATTTTCCACACACTAATGCTTGGCACTTAGTTACAAGTCACTACCATAACTTTTTTCATTACTTCAACTCAAAAATCTTGAACTCCCTTTGAAAATCTATATGTATGAATTTAGTTTTCCCAAACAGCATGGCAAAATGAAAGGACAAATCAACCCTAGGAAAGGGTTCATTTTTCTTGCAAAGATTTTATTATTAACCATTATCTCTTTGAAGGCTTCTAATTTGGCGATTATTGTTCTTGCTTGTCATCCTAACTTTTAATGACCGCTCCATATCCCATGGTTCTCAAAATTTTATTTCACGAGAAATTACTGAGCAACGGTAAATTGGAGAGGAGAAAAGAAGGGGACAAAATACTACATATCATTCCTTTGTCATTGATTTTGCTTGAGTTAGTTTTAACATATTTTTATTCCACCATTTTTTGTTTTTCGCATGATAGGACTGTTATAACTTTTAAGATTCAAGTCAGCTAAACAAAAATAAATACAATATAGTTTTTGTATTAAAACACAGAGGTCAAGTCTCATATGAGTGATTGGTTTTGAGGGATTACATTTATTGGGTGACACAGGGTTTGAAACTTGATTAGAGAGGAGACACCTAAAATCCAGTGATTTTGACAACTTAGATGGATCGTGGTTTCTTAGACCACTAACCATGTAGGATAGAGGTTTTTTTGCCAACAATATACATATATATATATAATTCAACAAACATAAATAAAATAATGAAATTAAATGTATCCACAAATTGATATAAAACAAAAAATATATAATATAGGTTCACAATTCAAAAAAAAAAGATACATGTTAAATTTGAAAAATAAAATAGATAAATATTTAATTTTACAATAGAGTGAAGTGAGAATGTAATGTTGTCAATACATGTGGGCTTAATATAATACTTTGCATAGGTAAAATATATATCAAATTTGGAAAACAAAATTATAATAACAAAATAAATCCATATTTAATTTTACATTGGAGTGGAGTGTGATTGTAATCTTGTGCACTTATGCTAGTTTAATATAATACTTCTCATAACTAAAAATAAAGTAACAATAATAATAATAATTGTCAAAGGTATCATCAATCAAGGTAATCTCTTTGATATTTTTTGTATTGTTTATTTTTTCAATGAATTTGATATAGTACATCCAAGGTATTGCATAGAGTAATTAGGTGCATCTACAACCATAATAACTCTATAGAATGACTTTGATCATAATTAGGTGTATAGAAAAAATTGACTCTACCATAATCCTTCAAGAACTAAAGTGTGACATAATCATTGTTTGTTATCGCAATGAAAGATGTCAACCAAGTCAACAATTTGTTATCCAAAGTAAACAATAATCAATGTGATATATCCCTTGATGAATCTCATAATATAACATGGTCGTTTAGGAACATAACAATTTGATATAAGTCAATCAAGTTGAATGTCATAATGAGAACCGTTGAGGAACATTAAATATGGTAACGTACATTATTTTGAATTAAACCTCTTATAATGATTAATGTCACATGAGACAACATGGAGGAACATTAGTAACATTATTTTGAATTCAACCTCTTATTGTTATAATCTAACATACAAATCGTGTCAACATTTTATCGTAGTCAAACGTTGTCAACCATAGTGAACATGGTTAACAAAATTCAACCATCGTTAAAGATGTTAAGACAATCAACATTGTCAACCACATGGACAACCATATTGAACATGGGAAACTATAAGCAACATGGTCAACCATTCTTAGCCATTGTCAATCATCGCTAACCATTATCTACAATCAAGGTGAACTTTGGTTTACCAAGTCAACCATATTCAACAGTAGTTAACATTGTCATTCATAGTCTAACATGGTCAACCACAATCAACCTCTTAAAGTTATCATCTAACATAAAATTTAAATCAACCTCTTAGTACAGTCAAACAATGTCGACCATAGTGCACCATGGCCAACCTAGGTTAACTAAAATTAGACATAGTCAAACAAGTTCAACCATAATCACTATGGTCAACCATAGTCAACACGGTCATCATTTTCAACCATAGTCAACATGGTAAGCCATTGTTAACATGGTACACATTATTAACAATAGGTACATTATCATTCATAGTCTACCTTGGTCTGCCATGGCCATCATGATCAACCATAATCAACTTCTTAATGTTATAATATAACATAAAATTCAAGTCAACCTCTTACGATATTCAAACATTGTCAACCATAGTGAACCATGAATTCTATATTGCATATAATTTGTTTGATAACATCTAATTTGACACCTATAGGAGTAATATTTCAAGAACATGAAAATCAATTCTATGATATGTTGGATATGGATGCATAGGTTGTGAAATAAATAAGCTAACTTTATAATATCCACATTTTATTTAATATGTAATTGTACAAAGTAGGAAAAGATACAACTTCTTGCTTTGAAGAAAAACCGTAACACATGCCTTCACTATTTAGGACACATTTCAGGGATATGCATGTTTTCTTTTGGATTTTTCATGCAATCCATTTTATCACATGCAATTACAATAATCTATATGTACAAATCATTCACTGCTTTCCTTACAGGAAACTTCACATATTGCAATATAAAGCATGGTCAATGATTTTCATCATGAGGTTCATAGTAAGAATCAATACAATAGTCACCAACATAAAGTCCAAGCTACATAAATAAATAAGAGAAGAAGATATAAATGTAATAAAGAAACCATTACAACCAAAGATGTTGACCCAATTGCTACAAAACCATCCACATCTAGGGTCCAACAAAATGAACAACATAGGAGAAGATATGTTGAAAATAAAGATGGAATAAAGAGACTTCGCGAGACTACAATGCATTCTAAACAACAACCTCTTTTGCATTTTCGAATAGGTAATCTTCAACATCATGGCCATGCACATGCCACAGAGTCTTTCCACAAATGAATTGATTCATAGTCTTTCATGCATACATGTACTACTTGTATGGAATCATACCTTGGCATTCTTACTCATTCATCTCCCGATGGACACATTTGCAATCGATTCCATAGAGAAACTAATGGTCATCGATTCTCAAAATGGAATAATATGGACCCCAATGACCAATCCATTGTACTATCCATAATTACTCAAAATGAAGAAATGCTCATTGCTCGTGTTAGCCCAATTTTGCAGGTCAAGCATGCTCATGGTGGACAATACAAGTACAATGGTCATGCTATTAGTTTCCCCCAAAAATTGTTCAAATTGAAAATTGTCTTCCATGCCACCTTTCATCTATTGATGTCTTAGTTGGGAGGAGACATGGAATGGAAGGTAAATGTTATGATTTTTATTTGACTAAATCACATGTTGTAAATGCATTGCTCTATAAGATACAAAATGATAAATACTATAGTGATGTCCAACTTGACCACAATACAATTCTATCACTTCCAGAATCATGCACTAATGTCTCTTCTCGGGTCCATTCTATTTCTACAAACATTGACATGTCCTCATATATAGATTCAAATATACCCGGTTTGGATAACCACAATGTTACCAAGACAACATAAGTAGTTTCTTCTTTTGCTTTCATATTTCCTAATGCAAAACAAGAAATGGAAAAGATCAAAGAATTTGTTTAGGTTGCTTCCAATTCTCCACCTACTCTACTCGATTGGCCAGATATTTGCTCATCACTAGTCAATGAGTACAACCCAAAGGGTCTATTCAACATGTCATTCCTAACTCTTTTCCCAAATGGGTATGCACTACCTCGCCAACCACGTATCAAGAACATTCCACTTCATAGATATGTAGTACACTTAATCAGATATCATGACAACGGTTTTGGTAGTCATCCCCACTTCAGATGCTACTTGTACATTTTGATTATGCTCCATAGAAGTTAAGCAACAACTAATTTCTTTATGAAGCATAGCCAAGATCATAACACACCAACCACAATCAAGGAGTTGTGTGCACATCTACAAGAAATTCCTACAGACAACCTCCCAGAACATGCCATGCGCTTCAGAGCGCACTTGTGGAGCACCGGAGCATTATGGACACCATACATGAGTGAACTAACAAATATGATTACATAGATGCAATTCCCTACATTGTTCTTCACTCTTAGTGTAGTAGACACAAAATGGATAGACTTGCATGCAATTATGCAAGAGGATAGCCTTTTTGACCTAACAACCCTCAACAATGGTGTAATCGTAACGTCATTGATAGGACCCACACTTTTGTTGCATACATGCATATAGATTTTCAATCTTCCATGAGGAGATGCTTAAAAAAAATATGCACACAATAGATTACTAATACAAGTACATAATATAGCCTACCTACATGTGTCTCTACAAAACCTTTACATGTTTGTCACTTGTTTTAATCCTCAAAAATTCCTTTTTTAGGTGTGAATGGAAACATCATGGATTTGCACATGTACATGGTTTCATGTGGCTTGATGGAGCTCCTGACATGGAAACATTAAATTGGCAAGACCTTGATCAAAACAATGTCACAAATTCTTCAATAAATATGTTACAACATGGAATCCAAGAGAAAATATTGACACAAAGATTCATATGCATCAATCCATCGAGGATTACCCTTACTTGCTAGATACAAAAGATATACTTTCATTCAACCCACTTCATGACTATGAACAACTTTTAAACCAAGTATAAAGACATACAAAGTGTGTTGATTTTTTTTTTAATGCAAAAAAGGGAATACACCTAAATGCATATATAAATGCCATTGCAATTATAACATGAATCATCACTCCACCTTGATTAAAAGGGTCAAAAAACATATCACCCAGCATGTAATGATGCTCATATGGACATCCATAATCCTATCATACTTAAAAAATGGCGAGCAAATGTGGATTGTCAACCAGTGCTTTCACGTTATGATGTCTTGAAATACATAGTCGAATATGATTCCAATGTTGAGGGAAAATTAGAGACCTATCATCATATGCTCACTAGAATCACAACTATATCATGTCCATATGACCTAGCCTTATATTCCTACCATCATTTTCACTCAAAAGCAATTATTGACGAAGACATCAGTGCTCAAGAAATTTTCCATATGTTGCAAAAATTACCCCTTGCCACATACAGTCGGTCCTTCACCAAACTAAATGTTGGTCCCCAAATTATTCAATGGCTTATCTCCCCACTCGGTCGATTGCTTACCTGGCTCAAGTTTCATAGATTCCTACTTGCAACGTCCTTTAACTTTGGACCCTTTGTGTCTAATAGACCTTGCGCAATAATGGTCATGTAACTAGGGAGGCAAAACCAGAAAGTAGAAGAAGAGAACTATCCCTACAATTGTCCATGTCTCACCATGCTTTACTTCAATTCCAACCAAAGATTGCAATGCCTTTCTTGAATTTTGTTGGAGTTAGTTGCTTTTATATAAGCCCTTATGTTCCTTCACTAAAGACACAGGCCTTATAAAACATGGCATTCTATCAAACTAGGAGCGCATATGAAATACCTATTATGCATGGCATGTTGATCACATCATTGCGCCCACTCTTGATGATACAACATATGGAGATGAAGATACCAGTCATAACATACATCCCCATGGAGACGAATGAATGCCAATTTTGTCAATATTAGTCCCTACAAGCAATATCCACATGAATGAGCTTGGCATGCTTGGACTTCGAGATTTTGATGCAAACCATACATGTAATCATTTAGAAGTATCAACGTATATATTGGAGATTGCACCAAGCTACATTGACTACAACTAGAGGAGTGGGGAAGTAATACAAAATAACACGCCCCTTCCTACTTCCACAAACATGATATATCACAATTAACAACTTGCATTTGACATAGTCCTACAACATTCACAAGTACAAAGAGCTAAAGAGCCATTGAGGATGATCATCCAAGGAACTACAAACACATGTAAATCCTACCTTACAAGAACCATAAAAAAATCACTATCTTCTCAAGCAACCTTTGTCCATAACTCACTAGTGCTCCCCATCCCTATTGGAGTTGTAGCATTTAACATAAATGAAACCACTATACATGCAGGGATCCAGATTCGTATAAAGGACATGAAGAATTTACAGGCACATGCCCTATCGGTGTTCCAAAAAGAGATGAAACATATTGATGATATGAGCTTCATAGGGGATAAATTGTTTGTGGAGATTGAGATTTGCCTGCGTGAGTGTTTTCCATAACAAAAAAATTACTCATTCGACAACTGTTCAATAATTCTTGTCGCTAATACGGGATAAATCCCACCCATGATGGACAAACCTCTATATGCATGAGAAACTCTTAGAGAAGTGTTTGTGGATAGACTTTACCACTGTAATCATTTCGGAAATAGTATTTAATCAAAAGGGAATGTCGGCCACCCAATTTTGTTTCCAATAGCTATTGACAAACATACACAAAGCTATACTAACCTTGGAAGGCTAGAGCCTCCTTTGGTCTAGGAATAATAGATTCTTGTCAATAGAGGAGTGTCCAAAATTTGACACAACAATCCATCTCTTTGCAATGAACATTTTTGAAAACAATCATAACAAATACATGCTTAAAGAATTGGCTATGCCTATTGCACGATCTATTGCATATTTCACCAATGGTTCAGATGCATGGCAAGATGATGACCATCAACTAGAAAAAGAAATATTACTATGTGTGGGGCAATGAGTAATGTTATCTTGTAGTTTATGGGTGCAATAAAGACTAGTAAATGGTGCACTTGAATTGGTCATGCAAATTGTATACACATCTGGAACTATCCCTCCTAAGTTTCCAACCTATGTTGTTGTGGCATTTAATAAATACATTAACCCTCCATGGGACCAAACTCAACCAAAGAACATACCAATTCCACCCATAAATCGAAGTAACAAGCAATCGGGACTAGTAAATGGTGCACTTGGAGTGTTCATGCAAATTGTATACACACCTGGAACTAGCCCTCCTAAGTTTCCAACCTAGGTTGTTGTGGCATTTGATAAATACATTGCCCTCCGTGGGACCAAACTCAACCAAAGCACATACCAATTCCACCCAGAAATTGAAGTTACAAGAAACAAATCCCCATCAAGATGGCTTGGGCATTGACTATCTAGAAATCCCAAGGATTGATATTAACAAGGTCAACCGTTGACATTGGTAACATTGAACACCAAGGCTTTACCTTCACTGCAATGTCACACAGTACAACATTAGAAGGAATTCAAATTGCACCATTTTTCTCCTTCAACCGCTATGCAAAGTCGATGAAAGACACTTCATATGTGACACTTCAGAAGAAAAAAAAAAGTGGCATGCCTTCATTCTCTATCCCTTTCACACTTAAAATTGCAACCTTCAATCCCTGCACTCCCCCTAACAAATGAAAATACTAATGTTGAGTGCCAATATGATTAGAGTCAAATTTTATAATTACCCAACCCTTTATTGTTTTACTCCCATATGTATACTTTCTCGTATGACAATGTAATATACATTTTATTTTACTTTGCATAGATTGCATGGGTTTCTATTTATTGCTTATTAGTACTAGAAATAGGGTTTTCCTTTAAATGTCATCGACTACTATGCCCTACATAGATTCACTAGACTTGCTTTCAACCCATAAACTTATATTATCTACATACATCCATCTTTCCCTCATTTTTGCAACATATCAAAGTTCTCTTTGGTGTTTTATTTTCCCTGTTTTGAGAGTACGCTAGTGATAAAAATACCACATCCTTCCAAAAGTAGGCTAAAGGAAAAGAAATAAGGAATCGTGTTAAGGAAATACTTAAGATTGATGGATCCAGGACAACCAGTTTTGAAGAATTCAAAGAAGAGGCCTACGCCCATTTTTAAAACTTATATTCAGATGAGGAGGAAGTGGACCCAGTGGATATAGAGGAGATGACACATGATATATCCATAAAATTCATTGTGATAGAGAATCAAATCTTGAAAAAATAAACGTCAAAGGATAAAATATTAAAAGAGATATGGAGTCTAAATCCAAATAAGGCATCCAGACTAGATGTCTTTTCAATTCATTTCATCAGAGCTTGTTAGACAATCATCAAGTGAGGTATTTGTAAAGCACCAAATTGGTCCAACAATAAACCTAAGATAAGAGGTGACACAATCTCCTCCTTCCTAAATTTGATTCCCAAGGAATCTTGATCGATATCTTTCTCCAAATTCAGGGCAATCACACTTTGTAACTTTGTATATAAAATCCTCACCAAATAATGACGAATAGACTTAAAACAATTCTTCATAAGATTATTTTTGAAAATTGGGGGTATGGGGAAAAATAGTGGATTATCGAAAATATTATCCTTTCTTAGGAAGAAGTTCACTCTAGCTGGAGAAAGAGGGAAAAGGGTATGATAATCAAGTTAGAATTAGCCAATGCTTTTGATGGAGTACACCATTCCTTTTTCTTTTTCATTATGCCCATATTTGGAGTTTTGAAGGAGTTTATAGGATGGATCAAGGCCTACATAGGAAGCCCTTGGATTGCACCCTTAGTTAATGGTTGACCTACTTGATTGTCTCAAATCTTGAAAGGTATTCAACAAGGGTGTCCCTTTTCCCTTGTTGTTTTTAATTGTGATGGCATAATATTTGAGTAGATGATTAGAAAGAGAATGACAGAAATGGAATTTACAAGGAATAGAGATAGTTTAAGGAATCAAACCTATAAACCACTCTTAATTGGTCGATGATACCTTGCTAATGGGAGTAGGAGCCTCATCTATTCTACTATAGAGGTTCAAGTAGATCTTGGACTTATTTATGCAGATTTCGAGAGGTAACATAAACAAATTCAAGAGCTAGATTTATGCTTGGATATTTCAATTCCCTTGGAAAATGTTATCGCCAAGATTTTGGAATTTTCTTATGTTAGAAATTGGACACCTCTCAAGTATTTGGGAATGCCCACTTTCTTAGGGAACTCCAAAATGGTTGTTTGGGTGCATATACTTCCAAAAGTGAAAAAAATTGCAACATTGTGGATCTCAGTGGTTGAATCCAATTGGAAGAGCCACTCTCATAAAACCAATATTATCATTCTTCCCCTTATATCAAGGATGAACATTCTTAGCACCAACCTGAATAATGGTTCAGATTAGTAAGGACATTAATTTTTTTTATGGCAAGTGGGAGAAACGAATGAAAAAAAAAATTAGTTGCTGGAGTGGGGGATTGTAAGATCTAGTCACAAAATTATGGTGACTTGGGGATTACATACTAAAAAATAATGAAACTGGTCATGGGAACCAAAAATTTGTGGAGGCTAGTCTCGAGAAGGCAGGAATGGTAGAAGAATGTAATACACAAGAAATATTTAGGAGCATCAATAGAAACATGTCTTGATCGAATTCATCTGGGTATACAAAGAAAACAACCCCATCGATAAAGGTAAAATTAACATGGATTCTAGGAATTTAGAAATAATACTTATATGGTAGGATAGTATTGCAGGGAAAAATCCTTTAGACTTATATCCAAACTTTCTAAGTCTAAAGAAATTGATACATCAACAAGGGGTCTTCATGCTGCATGAGCTCTTTATATGGAATTAATCATGATAGAGAATATAGATGAGATAGAAGGAAATCCCCCAAGCTTCTTAAATGAGGTGACAAGAAGAATGTTTCAGACATTACAAGGGAGTGCCCCAATTAATCTAATCACAAAAGACATTAGAGGATGGGGTATGAAGGGTGGTACTGCATGATCAAGGAAAGCTGTAAGACACAACTAGATACCTTGCAAATCTAGCCCCAACCCACAATCTAGAAATCCATTTGACATTGTGCCAGGATCCCAAAAATCAATATATTTTGTGGGGTTTTATTCCATGGAAAGCTTCTAATTGCTAGAAATATGTGCAAGAGGGAAATACATGGTCCTTCATAGTGTGTACTATATTTAGAAGCTGCAAAATCTTAATATCACCTTTTTAGGAAATGTAAGCTTATTCATCAAGTCCGACTCTTGGTTGTAGTTGATATGGCAGTAAATATGATTCTCCCTATGATCTGGAATGAAACTTTTAGTAGATGGAAATATCAATATCCAGAGTCTTTTAAATGGAAACTCCTTTTGAAATGAGTTTGGATGGCCCTTCCCAAGTAACTTACTAACTATGTTGGAAAGTTTGGCTAGTAAGGAATATCTTCATATTCAGATCTGAACACTTAAATCCTTGTCAAGTCACGACTCAAGAAAGAGGTCTTCTTAGAAAAGTTATTCTCAGTAACGAAATCAAAGGATAGAATATCATAAATCTTGATGTGGTAGAGAAAATATGGTTGAAATATTTTATAAATGGGAGACCACTTCAGTTGAACACATTTTTTAAATAACTTGGAACTCATAAGTATTGGAAAACAAGATTAGATCTTGATGATTTTCTGGCTTGAGCAACATCTCAAAAAAAAAATATTTTCTTTGATGGAGTTTCCAAGGGAAACTTAGGTATGGTAGGTGTGTTCGGGGGGGGGGGGGGGGGGGTTATTATTAGCCCCAAAGGAAAATTAGAATTGACTTATGCATAGGGCCTTGACAAGATGACGAATAAACAAGTGGAAATCTTAACACTGTATTAGCTGTGTTCTTATTTTACAGTAGATACAAGAACAAGAGTTTTTGGTATTTGACGACTTCGGAACCATCATTTATCAAAATAGAAAAGAGGGAAAAGTATTTTCTCCCCTATTGAAAGAATGATAGTCGAGGTTAATCGTTAGTTCACCTTATTTAACAACATCACTTTTTATCATGCTCTTGGAACTTGTAATGGACAAGCTGACTCAATGACCAATAGATCAGTTGGCTTAGAAAAATGTGTGTTAGTGAAATGGGAGGAGTGCCCCATCATGTGTTATATCCCATGAATTTCCAAGAAATGTGTATAACCAGAGAAATCTTCAACATTAATATGTAAGGGGATAGGTGGAATAATGCTAGAGTGTGTGGAGGAATGGGCATTTATATCCCCAAATCCCTTGTACCCCTCGTTGAGTTGCCTCATTGCCAAATTTCAGTTTCATAATGCTAATTAATTTTGAAGTGATGGGAGGCAAGGGTGCATGTGGTATATTTGTTTCAGCTTGGAGTGCATGTGGTATATTTGTTTTAATTTGGAGTTTGTCCCTTACGTAGATTTGAGCTCCAGATTGGTGTTGTTCATGACGAAATCATGTGGAGGCTTGCATAATTGATAAGAGAAGGTGATGTAAATATGGATTCGTTATATTTTGATCAAGGATTGGCTTGGTTTAGCCTTGTTTGTGGTCTTGTTTGGTCATGTTCTTCTTGAGGTCTTTGTTGGTTTCATCAAGTGTTAGGAGGAAGTGGGGATTGTTATGTTCTAGTTATGATTGTTATTGTTCTAGTATTAGATGGGGGTGTCTTGTAAACTTGAGTTTCAATTCCATGGATGACTATGAACATAGAGAGTTGTCTATCTATTGTGAATGTATGGGGCAGATGAAGATAATAAGAGCTTTGTGCAAGCAATTAGATGCTCTTCAAATCTCCATCCAATATTTAAATTACAGGACTGGGTAGTACATTGAAGCACACAAAACCACGGTTGGTATCATGGAGAAAGTAATGGAAGACAACATCAATAAGTTAACCAAATTGAATGAAAACATTGACATACACTACAACACCATTTTAGGCTTTTCCAACAACTCACAATTCTTAGTGGAGCAACCTTCAATTTCAGTAGGTTTGATCTAAAGGGATGGAATGAGCAAGCCATTGTCCAGTAGGTTCCTATGGAAGAGAAATAAGCAATCAACTAGTCTTTACAAGGTTCAATGAAGTAGGTTTATTTTTATATGTTTTGCTCTGTGTTGTGGATAATGGACTATTTATCAAAATATATAGTTGTAAGGTCTTTTGTTTTTGGAAAGCTCGAATAAAAATGACTCGAGTTTTTTTGGTTCAATTTAAGAGTGACCTTATAAAGCAAATTTTGGCCTCTAAATATTGGAATGTATGATTGTTAGCTTCAACTGGTCAGATTGAACACATTATTTTTTTTATATGAAGATCAACCATTTTTGTTAAAGAAGAAGAAGAAGAAAAACCTTTTAATCTAGCTTCAATTGGGTGCCTTCATCTTTAGTCTCGATCTCTAGCATGTAGAGTGTCTTGTAGGTGAAACCTCTTGGATTCACTCACAATCATCTTTATTGCTTTGATGTTTTCATTGTATGAATGTAATTTGCTTCAATGATGTCATTGCTCTTGACAAGATTATTGGGGGCTCTCTTGTCTAAATCCCCCATGACCTCTGCTAATGGGTGTATGATACACAATGAGGTAGGAAAAATGTCCACTTCAGTCATGTAATTTGAATTGGGCACCACTTGGTTTCTTATCAACATATTTGAACAAGAAAGCTTGGTGCCATTCATATCAATTTTCTTCGCAAACAATCATTACAAGATGATTCTCAACAAATTTAATTTGTTTTCACTTTCCATGTCACTGAAATTTTACTAGATCTTTTTTCTTTTGAACGATGCCCTCATAATGAGAAGAAGAAAAGAAGAAGAGTATTTGAAGCCATGGATGAGCTATTTGAGAATGCTATGGATGCCCTAAAGTGGGGATGGTACTTAAAAAGCCAACCATATGTGGTGGCACACATATAAGGAGTATCTATATACGAAGAGGGGATGAGAGTGAGGAGGAGACTTATCTATTTTATAGAATGTGTGAAACAAATTGTTGTTGGGATCTACCTATGTTCAAATTCCGCTCATTAAGTCTAAGTTATTATTGATCACAAACCTTTGGAGCTAGATGATGTTGATATCCTTTAGGCAATCCAAAATAGATTTGTAGATCTCCACTTGCTTGAAAAGGTGTCCATGTGGAGAAGGATAGTTGGCATGCATGTTTTACAAACACAACAATAAATATCAATGTGTTTCAAGGGATTCAATACTAGAGTTTTGCCCCCTTAATAAATGCTTTCATCGTAATTATTTGACTTGTTTCTAAAAAATAATTGCTGTGTATTTTTATAGTCCATGTCGTCATGTCCTCATGTCCTATGCATATTATTTGTATAATATGCGGATTGTAACATATCCTCTAAAAAAATAGTTTGCATGATTTGGGAAGAGCCATCTTCTTAGAGCAAAATTATCTTCCCCCTCCCCCTCCCCCTCCACCTCCCCCTCAATTATGATTAAAGCTTTAAAACAATGGGTTATAATATTGAAAGTTGGAACCATGTTGACATGGCTCCACCTTTAAAAACTACTTATTATTCAATTTAATTAGAACCAAGTTAACATGGTTCTACCTTTTGTTTTTCATTTAAAAACAAACTTTTGATTATTTTATTTAATTAAAATAAAAAATAACATAAAAAATTCTTTCATTATTTTTATTTAATTAGAATAAAAAATAACATCGAAAATTCTTTCATAAAAAAATCTTCATCTAAGAAATAGGATAGTCTCCCACCCAATACACATTGCCCACCCTTAAAAAGGTGGATATCTTTTGTCCATCGTATTAGTAACTCTTGTGCCTTGGCAAATGAAGACAAGTCGAAATTTCGATGCTATTTTCTTGAGTTGAAATATTTCTTGCACTTGGTTCAAAGAATTTATGCTTTTGTGCTTTCAAATTTACAACAATGATATTTAAAAATCATACCATAGTCAGAGTTACCAACTTACCATAATTATTTCTAAAACCATAGTCATAGTTACCAACTTACCATAATTATTTCTAATAACAAATTCAGAAACCGAGATATATGTGAAATTTTTTTGTAATCAGTGCCCATCGACTATTATACTGTGCACAATCTAGGTGCCAATGCAAACAAACCAAGAACTTAGGCAAATCTTTGAGATTACATTATTAATTAGTCATTCCCAAGGCCACATATCCATGCACAACAATATACAACACCATGGAACAATGCAAAGAAGATTTAAGAGAAGTATTTTTTTTTAATTATTTACTGCAAAATATAGAAATAATCACAAGACGAGGAAGAAGACCACATTAAAAAAATAAAAAATAAAACATTTTTTTTAAATTATTTATTGCAAAATATAGAAATAATCACAAGACGAGGAAAAAGACCACATTAAAAAAATAAAAAATTAAGAAAACATTGTAACATGGAAGGTTAGATAACACGTAATCATTTATTTATTATGTGAGAATATCACAAGAGTATCTATAAACTGAGGGATCTTTATATAAAAAAATAAAAATAACTATAAAAAATAAAATTAATATTTATTTCTATAAAAAATATATAGCAATATGCTTACCACTATTAAAAATAATTACGTCTTAAGGCATCTTAATAAGTGGGAGTCGACTCCCTAAATTTAATGTTTTTTTGTTTTTTCATCTCTATGATGCTTTCGTCCGACGATTGGGGTCATCTGCCTCGTTGATCTTGATCTGCTACTTGGCATTGGCAGTTAAACTGGCACCTGCTCCCTTAAATGCACATCAATCCCTGCATGCCCTGCTGACACTCTTAGGCATCAGGTCGGTCCGTTGCTGTGGCGGCGAAGTTCAGTGTCCAGTCTTTCACATACTACACCAGGAGCGCGTAGCTATGGTTGTGTGGGCAATTGAAATGCTGGGACAAGGAGAATCCTCTTCCGGAGATCGCCAATGCTCTCAGCAGCTTAGAGGGAATGCCCGAATTTGTGCAAACGCAGATCAACGAACACATGGAATTCATGAAGCTTGTAAAGCGTTCTAGAAGTAGCACTGCTCCTGATGCAAACTCATGGCGAATTTCTTTAACATATCTACTTCAAACCTATAAATTTGTTGAAAATACATAGATGTAATTAGTTACTATGTTCGTGGAGAACGAAGGATAACAAACCCACTGCAAACTCATAAATAACGTCACTACAGAGTGAATTGATGTAACTACACAAAATTGATGAGAAACTGCAAATCACCTGAGAGAAAGCGTATCCATGGTATGCTATGCTCTGCAAAATGATGGAATAACATTCGTTAATTGATGTAACTACACAAAATTGATGAGAAAACTGCAAATCACCTCATAGAAAGCGTATTCATGGTGTGCTTCAATGGTGGGTTTTTTCATGCCATCTGCACAAAATTGATGAGAAACTGCAAATCACCTGAGAGAAAGTGTATTCATGGTGTGCTACGCTCTGCAAAATGATGGAATAACATCCATTAATTGATGTAACTACACAAAATTGATGAGAAACTGCAAATCACCTCACAGAAAGCGTATTCATGGTGTGCTTCGATGGAATTGATGAGAAACTGCAAATCACCTGAGAGAAAGCGTATTCATGGTGTGCTACGCTCTGTAAAATGATGGAATAACATCCGTTAATTGATGTAACTACACAAAATTGATGAGAAAATTGCAAATCACCTCACATAAAGCGTATTCATGGTGTGCTTCGATGGAATTGATGAGAAACTGCAAATAACCTGAGAGAAAGCGTATTCATGGTGTGCTATGCTCTACAAAATGATGGAATAACATCCGTTAATTGATGTAACTACACAAAATTGATGAGAAAACTGCAAATCACCTCACAAAAAGCATATTCATGGTGTGCTTGGATGGTGGATTTTTTCATGCCGTCTGCACAAAATTGATGAGAAACTGCAAATCACCTGAGAGAAAGCATATTCATGGTGTGCTACGCTCTGCAAAATGATGGAATAACATTTGTTAATTGATGTAACTACACAAAATTGATGAGAAAACTGCAAATCACCTCACAGAAAGCGTAATCATGGTGTGCTTCGATGGAATTGATGAGAAATTGCAAATCACCTGAGAGAAAGCGTATTCATGGTGTGCTACACTCTGCAAAATGATTAAATAACATCCGTTAATTGATGTAACTACACAAAATTGATGAGAAAACTGCAAATCATCTCATAGAAAGCATATTCATGGTGTGCTTGGATGGTGGGTTTTTTCATGCCATCTGCACAAAATTGATGAGAAACTGCAAATCACCTGAGAGAAAGAGTATTCATGGTGTGCTACACTCCGCAAAATGATGGAATAACATCCATTAATTGATGCAACTACACAAAATTGATGAGAAAACTGCAAATCACCTCACATAAAGCATATTCATGGTGTGCTTCGATGGTGGGTTTTTCATGCCATCTGGGCGGCATGCAAAATGGGCATGCAAGTGTTACTATTATGTGTGCACATCGAGTATATGGACATGCGTCGAAGGGCACTTAAGGTTTAATACAAACTCAATGTTTGGGCTAGCACATGGTTATCGCCAAAGGTTATAAGGGAGAAGAGGCTAAGTTGGAAGGATCTTGCATCTTTGAGGTCACTAACATGATAAACAATGGAAATTCAATGAATTTCATATGGTTGTTTATTCAAATTTTGAACATATATTAATAAAATGTCGGCACTAAACATTAATAGTGCATATATAGTCTATGAATCTAGGTGAAGTCCTCGCTACAAGTTAGTACAAGTTTGAAGTTTGAAAGCCATACAACTCGTGTAAATCCTAATTGCAAGCGAAGTCCATACAAGCTTGACATCAAAATCCTCAGAAGTGAAGTCAATATTAAGATGACGAATGTTTGGGAAAGTGATATTTGTATGAGCTTTAAATTCCTGGTGATATTAAATTAACCTCTTTCTCAATTTTGGATAAGTTTTCTTGTAGTCCTAGCCATATTTATTTTCCCAATTTTTTGTTGGGAGCTTGTGCAACAATGACAATAGGGTATGGTATGCACTTCAACAGGCAGAAGTAGGTTAAAGTTCCTTTTGGTAGATTATTGAGATTCTTTTATGGTTTTCAAGGGATCTTGGAGGATTCTTATTGCATGTTGATCACATTTGGTCGGAAAATCATGCTTTGAAACTTAAAATTTATATAAAGAATCCAACTAAATTGCATGAAAGATGGAAATATGTACTAGTTTTGGAAACATGAATGATTAAAAACGCAACCCTCCCAAATGGGTATGTCGAGGGGAACACAATATATATATATATATATATATTGTAGGTAGGTTTAGAAATGAAATAGAGGTTAATGCCTTCATTTTCCATAAATTGGGGTTTTTAGACTTCTTATGGGTTTTACATCCCTTATGGGATCTTGGGCATTTCCAAGAAGTTTCTTAGGAATTTCCACATTTCCATGAGTTTATAGTACTAGTACATGGGAAACTTAGGAGTTTATTCCAATAGAGGAATCCAACATGCATGAACATTATAATGTATATTTGATTCCACCAAATTGATGGGATATGTGGAGTCTTGAATTCACCTCCTACAAAGGAGAAGCTTCCAACCTCCTTCCTTTTTACAAATTTAGAAGCCAGTACGTTTCAGGATGGCTTGGATTTCTTCTCTGCTTCATCAATAAGATCCTTGAATGCAGATGGCAATTGTATTAAGGGATGTAGTAGCAACCTAGCGATGAGAAGCCTCTATCCTCCATCCTTTTCACAAACTTGGAAACCAATACATTTCAGGTTTTCTTCTATTCTTCATTAGTAAGATCCTTAAAATCAATTGAAACCTATACTAAGGGATGTGATAGGGGTTGTACATTAGAGCATACAAAATGGGGGTTCTGAGTTATTTCCTCTCATGGAAAAAAATATTAAAGATGAAAGAGTAAATTTTTTCATTCTCTCTAATAAAAAGTGGGTAGATTTTTATATTGAAAGGGGGTTGTTGGAAACCTAGAGATCTTCTAAAGTACAAGGAGTTGAAAATTCCTTAGTGAGATTGGTAAGTTAAGTTGATATGCAGCATAATCCGCTTTAATCACTATGGGCATTGAAACTCAGTGGTAAACCTACTTCAAAATTTTGGAAACGCAAGCCCGCCCAAATATATTTATTTTTTATTAGTTTACCTATGCAAAAACTTAATTAATATTGTAAGATTTAATACAGAAGCATTCTATTTTTAGTATGATATTAATAATCTCATTCTAATTTCCCGTTATAAATATAATTTCTGGAACTTAAAAACCACATTCCTTGACACTATGGAACGTAGGTAGTGTGAGAAGGAAGATGAACTGGTTGCTTGGTTGGCTGATAAGAGGGAATGAAAAACGTAGTTTATCTATATAAACTGCTTGTGGGATTCCTTTGAGCATACCTGAGGTGGTGGGGAGTAGCATGCAGAATCATCTTTTCTTTTTTCGCTAGGCTTGTGACTGACCGATGATCTCTTGATGGTACTGAGAGAACCCCCACACCCCAATACAAAAGGTCATGCTCAGGATTACATTAAGAGCAAGGTATCTAGAGAAAAGGAAAAGTCTCTCGGCTCTGTTGAATGGGAATGATGGGGAATTTGGTTTTTGTATTTTTTTTTATTGCAGTGTTTTTGAATGGAAGTGATGGGGAATTTCTTGCACAGAGAACCGTAAAGATAATTTGTCGCGATAAACTATTCTCCATATTGGTTTAAATCTTCCCATCCATTGAAAAAGACATAGAAATACACTGAGTATATAAGGAGATAAGAAGGAACGGAGTCGATCGCCCATATGGTATTAGTGTTAAAACCCTTGCCCTAAAATTCCACTCACCCACAATTGGTGAAATAAAATGAATAACGAGTCTAGCTTGCATTATATATATTTCAATTATTCATTTTCCAAATAGTTACGATATCAAAATTTTGGTTGCCTAACTTGTTTTATCCAATTTATATATCCAAATATATATCCAATTTACGAATATAGATGTTCAATTTACGAATATATACACTCCTTAATATTCTTCTCTTTTTTCTTGATATATGTAATTGTGTTGAAAAGATAAAAGAAATAACAAAGAGCGGAATTTGCCTTTTAATTTAGCTACCATCTAATCCCATACTGTTGTATGTTCTTTGAATTTTCTGCAACTAAATCTAATTTAAGCCTCAACATAAATATGTGTGAAATAATTTACCTATCATTCATTGAAATTTTTTGAAATGTATTTATGGATTGATGAATCTGTAATGAGTAATTGAATGACCTATATTAGTAATAGGAAAACTATATTATAATTTTTATCTATTTAATGAGCCCAACAAATAAATACCATTTGTTACGATGGTAAAATATGTGATGACGGGCCTAACTGCTGTATTCCATTCTCTGTAATATATTTATATATATCTCCTTTCTTGCATCTAATGTAAAGTAGGTATGTATTAAATTCCATATTTACTTATACAAATAAACTCCAATTAAGATCATAACCATTTTCTAAGATTAGACACAAATAAATGAACTACAAGTGTATATTAGAGTTTATTCATATTTTTTATTTATTTATGCGTGCATTCAACTTGAGTTTGTCTAATAACAACTATACAAATGTACTACAGGCCAGTTCAATATAGTATTGTTTAAACCAAAGTCATTTACAAAATTTACTTTACATATTTTAATTGTTGTTTTGGTGGATGCTAATTAGGTATAGGTAAATGCCTATTGGTATCTACGTTAAACAATATAAACAACTCTTACAAGGTTAAAAGAAACAATATAATGATATTTACTAGCACACACACACAAAATATTATATGCAATAACTTATTTATAATCAATAATACATTTTTCCAATTTAATTCTCCTTTACATATTAATTGGTAGTGTTGCATTAGAGATATTTTTTTTTTAGTTTTATCATAAATTTTCTATGCATCACAAATGACATAATAACATATTGCAGGTGCTCATACAAGTGCATAAAGTAGTGTTGCAAAGTCCAAAAACAAAGGTTTGCAAGGTGTAAGGTATACTTTTATTTTATCAAAAGCCTTACCTATGTTTATTACTTTCACTAGGCATTATGGTGTTATCAAATAATCTCACGTGCATGCATGCATCTCATAGTATATCTTCTTAAAAAAGATACAGAGTACATCAACAAAGGAAAGCCCGTGAAAACAACTCCTTATTTTATATGTCAAATCAATTAGTGTGGAAACCCCATTTATGTGTTTTTTTACAAGCAAGTTGTTAAAATATACTTACTTCTGAAAAGTGATTCTACATTTAAAGCATTTGGATTTACTATTTTCATAACATATTTTTTTAATTTACATTTATTAACAAACAAATAAGATGAGTTAGACTAAATATTCAACCAACTTCAATTTCAATATGGTGGAAATGAATGAATGGTGGTTATGATTTTATTATGGAAATAAATAAATGTTTAAGATGGATGTATGGTAGCTTTATTTCTTTTATGTTATAAAATGATATAAAATTTTTTATTTACTTTATATTTTTAGTAACTTATGACTCAATCTATTTTTTTTTTATCTTAATATTAAAAAACAAAATTAATAAGTACAATTATGATTTATAAAAAAATTGTAACATTAGTCATTCTTGCTTTTTAAAACTTTACAAAGATATACAATATAATATTGAACATTTTTCTTTTAAGGTTTAGAATTTTTGTGAGTTTAGAAGAGAGGAGGGCCCAACCTACAAGGGCTTGAGCATGACTCAACATGGTTGAAAACTCAAGGTTTGAAAGAGAGACTTAGTCCTCTCTCCCATGAAAACATTCCATTGAAGCCACTTATAATGAATAATAAAAACCCATTTGTTCACCTATCTGTGCCCCCAAAAGAGGAAAACCCCACTTGTAAGGGTTCAAATCTAACTCTTGTCTATCTTTATGCTTTCCCAAAACACTAATCTGCCAAAAACCCTACTCATCTTGAGATGGGCGATCTAGATTAAATCACGTCTAAGTCATCAATGTATGAAATACACTGTATTAGACTCAACTTCAAAACACGAGATTTCACTTTTTCTAACCGAATTACAAAATAGAAATATTACCTTCTTTCCTAAGTGGTCACTTTATGAAATGCCTCAAACCACTTCTTGCACGTTTGCACTAAAACCGGTGCAAGAAGTTCCTGTCCGAGCTACTTTCTCAACACTCTCTCTCAACGAAGAAGGAATTTTGCACCAAACCAAGTTTGTCTTTTAATTCTTCAAACTTTACTTTCACTATTCTAAACCTTAAAAGAAAAGAAAAGAATAGGCTTGGAAACAATGAAGAGATGTGTAAGATGTCTCGGTTGAATCAAAGATAACAACTGAAGAAGAATCCCTAGCTTCTTTACAAGAAGTATGTAGCATTGATATCTCTACAAAGGTAGATTCTTCATTGTTGTAGTCAGACATCACAAATACTCTTGATGGAAGGATAAGTGCATTGTGGTCGTGAGAGCTAGCAAGAGTTGGCCTTTTAGTTGTCAAATATCTTTGAGACGTGCCTTATTAATTAGAGGTACACAATTAACTAATTCATAAGGTATATTATAAGCCAAAGAGAGTTCCAAGGGTAGAAAAAACCTTGAGGGGCTAATTGTTGTATAATTGTAGGAAGCACAAGATCACAAGAATGAGTAAGCCTAAGGGAATGATAAATCAACTTGAAGAAAATTGTGGAAGCGAACATGTGAAGCATGGGCATACTTGCAAAGAAGGAAAGCTCGAAAGCATAGGTGGAATTCAAAGGCATACCAACAAAAATATCTTAATTGGGAAGACTCGCAAAGAAAACAAACTCATGGGAGGTAGGGTTTAGAAGTAAAGCCAATGGACTTTTCAATTTTCAACAAGACTTTAATCAACATAATAATTTAGCAAAGATGAGGGAAGGTTCTTAATATTTTGATTTGAAAGAGTAATGCCAAAGAACGAGGCTTTAGAAAATAAGTCAAGGTTTTTGAGGGACCGTTTTTTGTTTTTGGTAAGGGAAGGTTTTGTTTGAAATGGATCTGACAATGAAGGAAGTTGAATAGAGAAATTGACAAATGTTTGTTGGCAAGGCATTGCTTGAAAAATTGGATAGTCAATTAAATCAAAGTTAAACTAAAGACTGAGAGATTAAGAAAATCCACTAGGCAAGATCTGTCTTGGATATAACTCAATGAGTAGAATCCATTGGAAGAGCACATTGCTGGTCAGTAGATGGCTATGATTAATGCATGTTGACCAAGCATGGCTGGTGAGTAGTCACACAATTGAGGACTAAGTTGATTAATATTTTTGGCTAACTAGCACAAGACTAGTGGTTTCATGGACGTAAATGAGTATGACACTTTTTTGGCGGATGCATCCCTTAACCTAAATATAATGACCAAGATGACTATATTTGAAGCAACATGTGTATGAAACATCAACACTATTCATTAAATGAATCCATTGTGTCAGCGTAGTTGGCATTGAATGGGTAGAGGAAGGTGAATCAATTGTGTAACTCACTAGGAGAGAAGAGGAATGATTATTCAGTCTTTGGAGATGGCTCATAAGAATGCCAACAACTAAAGATCGATTGTTGGCAAAAATCAACGAAGAAGGATGCTATTATAGGTGAGTTGAGCGTTGCAATTGAGAGCTGCTGTCAGCGAGACACATTGAGCATTCAATCTTTTGTTTAATGCTAAGCTTATGGATTTTGTGAAGGATCCAATAGAGGAATCCATAAGCTAGGTTGGAGTTGGAGATTGAATAATCAATATGTGGAATTTGATTGAAGGATCACGAGCAACCAAGAACTTGTTTGGAGAATAAGAACAATGTAGAAAATGAACCTTTGCCTTAGAAGCTAGCGTTGTTACATTGTAAGAATGTGGAGTTCTAAAGGCGATGCAAATTCACATTTATAAACACTTACTAGTTGGTTTATTTTAAACTAAAAAATATATTGGAGTTTTTTCCCATGAAAGTTCTCTTTAAAACATTATTGACTTGTATATGGATGTTTGGTGTATGTTATCTTTGTTGTTCTTCTAAAATGTGGTTCACCATTTGTTAGAGGGCTACTCCACGGAAAATCCCAACACCTGATATTCAAACTGAATCAAGGTATGGCCAACTCATCATTCACACATTTATTACAAAGGGCTCCACAAGAGCATCATGTCACTTACAAGAATAGAACTTGGGTGGAGAGGATAACATTCACTCCTCCCAACCACCCAAGCTACATCCATTTGACATGTTATCTTGTTGCTCTTATGTTTAAGAAGGAAAGAATATCTATGAAAATAGTTCTCAACAATGATGTTATTAGTTATTGCCAAATAATGGAGTATATTTTTCATTTTCAAATCAAAGTGTTTGATTTTGTGTTAGTTCACTTTAATAATATTATTTTTTATATTTTTTTTTGAAATTTTAGAAAAATATTTTATGAAATTGAATATTTTGAAAATAAAAAATAGATTTCAACTTAATTTTTTTTTTCATTGGTTCTATTTTCATTTTTTGAATGGCCAAAGAAGTTATAATAGGAGATAAATTCTACCTTAATTTTATTTTTAAAACATAGAAAATAAAATTAAAAATATTTAATATGATTTTTTTTAAAATGTCATGTGGTAACTTTATAGTTAATTTTTTGTTTATTAAAATATTTGTAATCTTTTTATATGATGTTTTGATTTTGGTGTTACCATTTCATATAATGTTTTTAAAAGACAATTTGATGAGATTAATCATTTTTTTATATATATTTTATTTTGTTTAAATTGAGATGAACATTATTAATACATTTTAGTAAATTCTTTTCATTCACACATATAAAGGTTTAAAGGTTTTGTTAGTCCTTGTGGGTAGCCAAATATATATATATATATATATATTTGGGTAGATTTGAATTTTATTTTGTTGTTCTTTTCTATTTTGCATAATACTTTTTATATTGACAAAGATATATTTAAGGCCATTCCTACCGAAGGTTTTGAATGAATTTTCACCTTAATATAAGCCATTAAACCACATTCTTTTGGGTGCAAAACTTTTAATAATAATCAATTTAGATTCATTATAATTAAAAATTGATTAAATCTTAATAAAAATAAAATCTATTAACTTTATGATTTCTTAATAAAAAAATAATCAGTCTTAATTACATTTATGGGTGTTTATTTTAGAATTTGCGGTGGACTAACAAATATGCTTTTCCTAAATTGAAGGGAGGATGATACAAGTATACTATTTTGAAATAAACAATTATAAAATAAAATATATCAAAAATAACTGGTAGTTGATGCATGGATAATTGGTTGTTGAGACATAGACATAAGTGCTTACAACTAGCCCAACCACAAGTAAACAACCAACCACTTAGTTTTATAAATACTATTTAAAAAAAAAAACAAGAGACAACTAGCCACATAGTTTTATGAATAATATTTAATAAACAAAAAAAAAACAAAAACTGATATAAAAAAACAAAAACAAATTGTTATCTGTTTCTTTAACAATATTTTAATTGAAGCTTATTTAAATCTTAATCAAGATGCATTTAAGCATAACAAGATACGGAAACAATGAAATGAATCCTTGATGTACATTTGGGTTAATCTTGTTGATCCCATTCAAACAAGTCCAAACAAATCCAATTTTATGAATGGTTACAATAACAATGTCAAGCAATAGCTTGAATCAATGAGGAATTCGAATACCTAAGGAGGCAATTCGAATTCAGCGAAAGATTGCATGTTTTTCTTGGCTGGTCTTAAGAAATAAGGTACTCACTTGGGACAATCTGCAAAAAAAAAGGGAAAGTTGGCCCTGGTATATGCTCCCTTTGTCTTGCTTGCGAGGAGACAGTTCTTCACCTATTCTCTCGCTGTAAGTTCTGGTTAAGTTTGCAGGTTTTACTTCGTGACCAGTTCCAGTATTACATTCCTCCTGAGTACAATTCTGTCGAGAAATTCATGGAATACTGGGTCAATACACACCCCTGCAGCTCGCCTCTCTTTTTCCTTCCACATCACACTATTTGGGCTGTGTGGAAAGCTCGGAACAAGGTCATTTTCAAGGGGAATAATATGACTGTCAGTAGTGTATTTCACCAGATCTTACATGCTATGCAATTGCCTCTTTCCAGGCCTGTTATGAATCACAGGAAATCCAAAACTGCCAGACAGCATGAAAGTCATCCCAGTATGATCTTCCCCTGCGGGTTCTTTGACGGAGCTTCCACCACATTTGCTGCAGGTATTGGATACAGTGTGTTCTTCAGCAAAAATCACCATCTGGATTGCGAGCTGGGGGTCGGATATGGATCCAACACAAAAGCAGAACTTTTGGGTCTATGGGCCCTTTTGTTCACCTCCCAAATGATGGGTGTCCCGTTATCCCACATTCATGGTGACTCTAAAGTCATAATTAATTGGGCGAAGGGTCTTTCTGCTCTCACCCCACCAGAACTTCTCCACTGGTGCAGGGATACAAAAAAGCTTATATTAAGCTTTTCGGGTCTCACCCTCAGTCACATCTATCGTGAACACAACCGGATTGCTGACAGTCTTTCAAAATCAGCACTTAAGCTTGCCCCGGGTAAAGGCTGTTTCTACGAATTTTTTGATGACCAATTGGTCAGTTATGATACATTTCAGCTCTTTTGAGCGGGTTTCGAGGAGATTATAATTACTCTGGTAATTGATTGATGTATTATGAGTGGATGCTTTTGAATCGCAGCTCAGATCCTATTGGTTCACGATAGATTGGATTATTTGTTTGAGATCCCCACTATGATGAGGCTGATATCTGATGGGATACACTTTCTTTTGTAGCCATTCCCCCCGGCCGCGTCAGGATGTGTACCTTGCTGACTGATTCTTCATGTAATGTAACTCTTAATGGGTGAGTGTTAACTCTGCCCTTTGATTCCCTTTGATTCTTAATAAGAATATCAAGGACATGCTTTTTTCATCTGAAAAAAAAAGTCCAAACAAATCCAAAATCTAAAATAATATCTAAATACCTATGAACATAATCACAAATAACAAATAACTTATTAATTACACTTAATTTGTAGCATGTTAATATTAACCTGCCACATATACACAATTATACTAACACTTAATAAATTCATACAATTGATCATAGAAAATCATACTCATAATCTGTAAAAACCAAAAACCTATAATATGTGCATAACTAAAACTCAATCTTCGATAGAATCTAGAGTGGTGACCAATCTAGATAGAATCTACGCAGTTTCCTAACTAAGTAATAACCCAACCAAGTACATGGCAGATTATTATCCTGCGCAACATGATTATCTTTCTAACATTCGATTTCATGTTAAAAGGTAGCTAGATAAAGAGCGCCCTGCTCAGGTGCCATTACTGGCTAAACCAGCGTCCGTCAGCAAAATGGGACTAAAACTCTCCTCAAACCTCTATGCCTTTGCTGCAATTTTCATTCTCCTACTAGCCATTTTTAATCCATCCCCTTCATCTGCAACACCGGAAGAGGGTTCAGAAAAGATAGTCTCCAGGTTCCAACAATATCTCCAAATCAACACTGCACAACCCAATCCCAACTACAAGTCGGCAGTGGACTTCATACTGTCACAGGCAGAATCCATTGGTCTACCTACCCAAATCCTAGAATTCGTGAAGGATAAGCCGGTTGTGCTCCTAACATGGCAGGGGAAACAGAAGTCGCTGCCATCCATACTGCTAAACTCCCACACAGACGTCGTTACCGCAGAGAAAAACAAGTGGGTTCACGATCCATTCTCCGCCCATAGAGATTCCAATGGAGATATCTATGCGAGGGGCTCACAGGACATGAAGTGTGTGAGCGTACAGTATCTCGAAGCCCTCAGAAATCTGAAGAAAAGGGGATTTGTTCCTCTCCGGACCATTCATGCTTCTTTCGTTCCGGATGAAGAGATCGGGGGGCATGATGGCGCAAATATGCTTGTAAATTCGGAGGAGTTTAAAAGGCTGAATGTGGGCGTGGTTTTGGATGAAGGACTTGCTTCCCCCGACGAGAGTTATAGAGTTTTCTATGGGGAGAGGTCTCCTTGGTGGCTCACTATAAAGGCAGTGGGCGCTCCTGCCCATGGCTCAAAGCTGTATGATAATAGCGCGATGGAGAATCTGTTGAAGAGTGTTGAGAGCATAAGTCGTTTCAGAGCTTCTCAATTTGATCTTGTCAAGGCTGGATTGGCAGCTGAGGGCGACGTGATTTCTGTCAATCCAGTTTTTATGAAAGCAGGAACCCCTACTCCCACGGTAATGTTTAATTCAATTGTCTTCTAGTCTTTGATTCCTCTGTATTTTCCTTTTTGCCTTTTTGCATATCGAGCTTGTGCCAAGCTCAGGCTCAAGCGCTGATTAGGCATGGGGGTTTTTATCTTACTCACAAATTTGATATCATCTCGGTTTATCTGCACTTATAATTTGAATCATCAATTCTCCACACAATTCCCTACCTCACAAATAAACAACCTCAGGGTGAACTTTAACAGTCCATTTGTCCACCTGTTCTCAGAAGCTATGTTACCAGAAATGGAATGCAAAACCAGAATGGTTTGAGAAATAGAGTTTGGAGGTTTCAAGAAATGAGGAGAGAGAAAACAACAACAAAACCAAAGGTGAAGAAGAGCTGGGAGTGTGCCAGTTTCTCTTTCATAGACAAACTTAATTTAAAGAAAACATTCATCAACATTTATTATTCACATAGGTGAAATTGTAATGAACAAATTCAGACGTAGTGAATTAGTAAAGGAAAAGATAATATTTCCTTTGCTGCTACATTGAAAGTAAATCTAAACATACAGCCAGTCAGTGACATGACAAAAGAGAGAGAAACAGTTATGAGAATAAGAGATTTACTATGTCAATTTGTACATATATTCGTTTGATTATAAGTATATATCAAGAGCTGCTTCTAGCAAATCCTATGCAAAATGCAAATAAACCTAATAATCTAGATCGTGAGGCTCATTTGCTGGAATGGTTGCTAAGCTAAGTTACAGGAATTGTAGCCTCCCTGCCCCCACTATGCTTTTATACAGAAATGCATACCATACGGCACAGAAATGCGTTTCTGTCTGTACAGACACGTTTCCATCAAGGGAAACACGTTTCGTACTGCACAAAATGCGATTCTGGTATGGCCACAACAGTCTCTTTATAAATGGCATACATTAATTAATAGAAGAAAACATTTGCTAGAAGACAGACCCTCTATAATGTTGAATTTTAGCATTAGCAGAAATACTTAAAAATTTGCAGATTAACTTAAACAAATAACATGTGCAGTAAAATAACATTCATCACATCAGCACAATGGACACAAGAGTTTTTCATTGGGGAAACCTTCGAAGGACAAAAACCCCAAAAAACATTAGTAGCTCATCTCGTAAATGAGATGACTTAGGAAATTCTTCAAAAAGATCCTCAAACCCCAAACTGGGTTTGACCACAATTTACAGTAAAATATCCTCAGTAAAAATCAGAACAAGGGTTTCAAACCCTAGTTACCAAAATTTCCAGATCTGCCCAGAAATCATCCAGACTGCCCAAAAACAGTCTGCCCGAAATTATGACAGGCTGCCCAGAAATATATCAGATTTGCCCAAGTAATTTTCAGATCTGCAAAAGCAAATATCAAATCAGCCCAGATAATTTTCAGATCTGCCAAAGCAAATATCAGATCTGCCCAAATAATGTTCAGATCTGCAAAAGCAAATATCAGATCTGCCCAAATAACGATCAGATCTGCAAAAGAAATATCAGATCTGCCCAGGAGAAAAAATAGGCCTGCCCGGAAACAAAAATGACTACCCAGAAAAATTAGGCAGGCTGCCCGAAATTACAAACTGCCTGGAATTGACTTACAGACTGCCTGGAAATTATTTCTCTGCTGCCCGGAATGTCTGGTGGCTGTCTGTTTGATTTCTGCCTGCCTGAGCTGCCTGTCCTTTCTCCTGTCTGCTGCCTGAGCTGCCCTTCCATGCTGCCCCTGGCCTGTTTCTTCTGCTTGGTTTCCTGTTAGGCAGCCCTGCTGCTGCCCGAAAGGGTTTGCAGCCCTGCCTGCAATGTACAGGCTGGCCCGAGTGCCTGGCAGCCTGCTGGCTACCACAGGACCCTCACGGGTCTGCCTTCGGGATGCCCAGAGGGCCTGTTAGGCCATGGCATCCCTTAAGGGTTTGCCCACGGGCTACCCTAAGGTGCCGTGAAGGGCTTAGCCCTCCCAGGTATGCCTGTTAGAGGCTGCCTGTGAAAGGAAGCTGACAGCTCGAGAGAGAAGAAAAGGGCTGCCCTGTCAAAATCTCAGTAGCGCGGAAATTAATGAAGTCTGTTCTGGATCTGAGAGTGGCTGCCTTGAATTCTGCCCTAGATCTGAAAATGACCTTGCTGATGAAACCCTAGCTGAGGGTTGACTGAGAAAGATGGATGCCCTAGCTGGGGCAAGAGCATAAAAACAATCTTCAGTAAGAGCAGATTCACCTGTGAGAGCAAAGTAGTGTATGTAATAATGAGAAGACTTGATCTTCTTTTATAGCCTTTAGTCACTTGTAAGTGGACCAAAATTAGAAAAGTTAAAATAATAATATTTTATTCTTTTCCTAATTTCACTTTTACCTTACCAAAAAGGTCTTTTAAGTATTTTTGATTTTTACCAAAAGTCTTTATTTAATTTGACTTTCACGTGTGGTGCCTTTTCCTGTGATCCAATAGTCCTTATGTATTTTTGACTTTTTCCAAGTGCCCCTGTGGTCATTACCTGTGGTCTTTTTGATTTCAAAAGTACATCATCATAAACCAAGAGAGTTACTAATGCTTTTATCTCACACTTTGTGTGACACCTAGATCTGGTACTAGGGTAACTTAACCAAGGGTAGTTAATCCTTGGAGAAATACACAAAGCCCATATATCAAGGGTCAGAGTGTCACACATGCCTAGACCCAGTCTAGGGCTTATAGTGCCTTCCTGGTAACAGACCAGGTGCCTTAGCCATGGGCTGCATAATTTGACCCTAGGTCAAATACTTGGTAACAGACCAAGCTCCTCCACTCTCCAAGAGAATGGCTACTTAGAACTAAGCTGAGTCTACCAATACTAGACTGGTCCACATCATGGTCCCGGACCAGATGTTTACCATTCAACATAATGGTCACTCAACACTGGGGTAAGTCTACCCAGGGCAGAGTTGGGTCTATATCATGGTCCTAGACCAGATATCTACCATTCAACAGAATGGTCACTCAACACTGAGTTGAGTCTTCACCGTGGTCCCGGACCAGGTGGCCCCATTCTCCTAAGAGAATGGTGTTGGACACACCAGGAACACAGAGAGGGGGGGGTGAATTTGTGTGTGCAGTCTTTATTACTTTTTCAACTTTTATAATCAACAACTTATTCAATATTATGCATTATCACATTATCATTATATCATCATCAGCATTGTTATCATCATCATATCATCATCACCACAGAAAGCATATCAACACAGTACACAAGATTTTTACGTGGAAACCCAAGTCCTGGGGGGAAAACCACGGAAGCCTTTTTAAAATAGTTTTCCAGAAATAACTGGAAGGAAGCAACAACCCCCTTATTATATAGACTTCAATTTTTCCAGCTTCAAATGGAAGGAGGCTACGACCCCCTGATTTACAGGCTACGACCTGAAGGAAGCTGCCACTCCCTAGTTTTTCGGCTTCTACCGGAAGGAGGCTACGACCTCCTTTCCTTGCCCCGTTCTGCCACCCTGATAAGAAGATAGAAACAACTGAACCACAACCGCACTGATCCTGTGGACCTGTTAATCAACACTTGTGCTACACTGCACAATCTATACCACACTGCACAACAACTGCCACTACTAGCCATTGCTCATTATCTGATCACTACTCATCAACCGATCACTGTCCACTGTATCACAATACTCATCAACATGTACAATCAACCTGTACCAATCAATCTGTTTCTCACATCAACCAACTCAGTCAATCTGAGTTTGCACACCAAACTTAGTCCACCTGGGTCAAACCGACTGCTCATACAACTCATCCAATCTGAGTCAGACCAACTGCACATAAGGCAACTTGTGCCAATCTTCCTCAACTGTCCCAAGATGCTTGTGTACAACACTATCAAAGGTTGTCATTAACAATCCAGCTCCACTTAGGTCAAAGACACAATGATCAACACTTGTAAAACTAGTTTTCAAAGAAAACGTTTAGGTTGATCAAATAAATAACTCACAATATCTAATACTTACATGTCAACTTCTCATTCAATACTACACTTATACAACAATCAAGATAAACACCAAGATCTATCCAAGATAATCATCAAGATCTATATCAATATCACATCAAGGTATATGCCAAGAAAACCATCACCATAGCTTCCATAACATATTGAATGCCTTTAAAGAGATATACCAATATATAGCCTCACATACTAAGATCAAAGATGAACTCTATCCATGAGAGACATGTGCCATTACAAGAGAAATCATGAAGCACAAACCATACCTTATTGAAGATAACAAGATGGAGAAAAAGTAGAACACCCAAAAGAAACTCTATATCTTGTCATGACATAGCCCTCGTAACAAGCTTTCCAACGAGCCAAAAATTTTGTAATTCCGATTTCGTATGAGAAAGTTATGCCTATTTTAGTGAAGATGCCCAGAAATTTTTCTGTCACACAATTTCGCATTTTTCTCCAAAATGTGCGAAATTCGTAAGAGAAGTGGTGATGAAAAAATGAAATGCTTGATATTCTATTTATATGGGTTGTAGAGAAAAAAAATATTACCTTGAGTCGACATGCAATTCAAAATTACAAATAATTAAATTCTCTTTTGTTTAGTCGGCTCACCCAAAAAGGTGGGGTACCCCAACTT
>LPNX010926284.1:103438-154683 GCA_001517045.1 Pseudotsuga menziesii | reverse complement strand
TTAGTGGGATTTTCAAGGAAATATGGTAGGTAAATGGACGAATGAGCCATGAAATGGGGTAGATGAGGTAGTTAACCATTTTTGGGTGTTAACAACAATTGATCCTCCACGCTCTTCCTCATTCCTAAGAGGCGAACCACCACCATTCGTAACACTCAATCGGCACCGTCAAAGATATTCTCAGTGATCTCCCACACCATCAGAGGGCCACATAGCCTTTGATTCTGATTCAGACCCATGTCAGTCTGAACTAGACCTCCACACTGCACCATCTAGCCCCATGGCTAATACAAATCTAGATCCATTTTCCAGACTAACCTTAGCAAGTGGACCCATGTCCACATCACAATCGGTTACCCACAACCTGGCAAGTGGCCCAAGCACAGTCATGCATGTTGTCATTATCTAGCTACCACCACCTATAGTTACCATCCAACCTGGCCCACTTACAACACATGGAGGTAGTGGCTCTTCTACACAAACTACCCCTCCTACTACACAGTGGGGCAGTGGACCATCCACCTACATTTCCCCTACTGTCATACATGGGGGAAATATCCTCACCACTCATACCATCCCACCCACAACACTTGGGGGGCATTGGCCCATCTGCAATGGTTCCACCGCAAGCACCCCCAGCCGTGCAGATGCACTATGCACCTGCAAACCCCACCACCATCGCAGCCCCATCCCACATCAACTTGGGGTCAAACCTGCCCTTCATGGATCATCTGAACTTGCCTGATTTGGCCAGATTAACAAATGACCCCATTCTTCATCAAGCTTTTTGGCCACCTATGCCAACTAAGCTACCATCAGACATCCCCAAGTTTGAAGGCAAAGCTGGGGAATGTCCCCAAAACCACACAATGACATTCCATCTATGGTGCTCATCCAATAGCATTGTAGATGACTCCATCAGGCTGAGGCTGTTCCAATGCACCCTTACAGGTGTCGCGGCCAAATGGTACATTGAGCTGCCACAAGCCAAGTACCCAGACTTCAACTCCTTAGCCTTCATGTTCCTACAATATTTCCAACTCCCTGTAATATATGATGAGGGGGTGGAGATCCTACTATCCTGTCGTCAAAGCACCGCCACTCACATAACTAACCATATCCATGAGTCACAACGACATCGTAGTCTATCAAAAATCCAACTAGATGATAGGATCTTCTTGGATTGGTTTCTTAAGACTTTGCTCCCACCCATCGCAAAGGACATCGCATCTGAACATCCCCAATCTGAAGAAGAGGCCATACTGAAGGACCAACAATTTGACCTCATTTATGCCTAGTATGGATACCTGTATACCATCATTCCAGACGCTCCCCGTCAAGGTATGTCCTACCACGATGCACTAGGGGAATCCCACACTGCGAATGGCATCATAGGGTTGAGACTCCCAACAACCACAGCCTCAACTGACACCACCCACCATTACACCACAACCAAGCAACACTGCTAGTGTTACTTACTAGAACCAAGCCCCGAACTATGCTAGAATGATGTCCTAGTACGAAGCAACAACTTCTTATGCACAACCTGTGCCATTGCAGTAGTCTCAGGCCATGGCTTGGCCAACACAGTAGTATGTGGGGAAAATTCCCACATTTTTGGCACCACCACCCTCACAAATATACTATGCACCACCAATGTAACCAGTGCAAGCCCCCACCCCCAATCCACCCACTCCATTTGGACAAGTGTTCACACAACAAAACCGTCCCAACCATCCTACCCCCAACAATCAACAAGGGTAAGCTAGAAACAACTGAACCTACAACCAAGGCAATAACCAACCATAGGGAGGCAGTCAACAACTGAACCCTCCCAACAATGCTGCGAAAAACCGGCCAGCCCAAAACCCCATATGAAAAAATCCACCAAGACGCAATGCCCCGTTGTGCAAAAACCAACCATGTACACTCTATGATGTCTATGGGAATTACACGTTTGAGTGTCCCCTCATGGCTCGCATTAAGCAGGCCATTCAAAACAAGGCCCAACAGGCTGCCAATGCTACCAATCAATCCCAACCCAACCAAACACCACAAGGACCTCCCCCCATGGTGCTTCAAAACCCACTACCAGTCCAAGGATTGGTGGCAACCACCCCCCCTCCCCAAACCCATCCCAATGCTCTGGGGGCACCCCCATGGCCGAAATAGGTGTTCGTCACTTGCTAGCCGTGACAACTGAAGAGGTCAACTTGCAAACCAGATGGAATCAGTATGGTACCACTATCGAACCTGTTGACTCATTAGCAACTTCCATGTCTAAGATAGACAACCTACTGCTTCAGTTACCCCCATTCTCACACCCCCCCATATGCAGAGTTGCCAATAATGCCACAACTAGAGCTGCAGTCAGCTATAGCATTGTGTATGATTTGGCCCAAACGCAAACCACCATGTCTACTCTTAAGGTACTTAAAATGTTCCCAATGTAGCAGAAATCCTTACTATTCACTCTAGGGGTAGTAGACCCCTCTGACTCCAAACCGATCACCTTTGACATAGAGAACGGGGAACCGTGTATGCCCTCCACTATCACCTTTCAAATCCTGGTGTCCATCTGGAATTTGGTTGTGCACTGATGCATAGTGGATGAGGGGGCATCCACGTGTGTCATGTCTACCTTGGTTCTGCAAAAGCTTGGATCACCAATTCTGCAACCATCCTCCATGACTCTGCGGGCTTATGATGGAAATCCCACTAAAGCCCAAGGAATCCACCCTCATGTCCCCATCACGTTAGCCAGGAAGATAGTCCTCATTGACATCGAAGTCATCAATGCTCAAATAGACTACAACCTCCTCCTCAGGAGGAGTTACATGTATGCCATGCGAGCAGTCACATCAACTGTCTTTCGCCTCATGATTTTCCCCCATGAAGGGAAGATTGTGATGGTTGACCAGCTCACTTACCATGATCTACAAGGGTTAAAAGTTTCTGCCAATGTTATCCCTACCATCACCACCATTGAGCTGCAAGAGATGAACACACACACCCATGTCATCCCTACAATTAACACTATGGTTGAAAACACACCAGCCTCCCCACTATTGAATGTGGGCCCTGGGTTGTTTACCGATCCCACCTTGATGGCTCCTTTCCAGTTAGTGTCACCACCATCGACACAAAATGAAACTTTGGACTTGTACATGGTCTCATCTAGAACCGCTGCACCTAAACAACAACCATAGCCATAGCCCCAACCACAACCATAACATCATCTGCAGCTGCAACACTGACAACAGCCACAATGTCACCCACAACGGTAACATTATGTGCAACCACAACCACAACCTCACCCCTGCATGGAACCAGCATGGATTTATCTAGGCTCATCTCGAGTCCATACGATTCCCTTCCACTTTCCCCCACCTAGTGTCATGAACAAGCCGGTCATGGCCACCTTAAGCTTGTCCAAATTTACATTGGGAATCCTGGTGTGGTATCTTGATCCACTAGCTCAACCAGCAATGGCCCAGTTTGTTATAACCCCAGTGCAACCTATCACGATCAAGTCTCACCCTCCACCTGGTCTGCACAAGCCAACTGCCGCACCTACACCCGCACCACCCCAACCCAAAAGGGCTAGGGGCATGAACACCAAAGCCACCGCAAAACCATGACAAGTCCCACCTTGTGCCATCTGTGAACAATAGGGCCATCCAAATCAGAATTGCTCTGAAATCACAGTGATTCGTGCACATCTGGATGCCATGGATACGAACAAAAACATCCCCATGGTTGAAATCTCAACCGTGCCAGTAGTCAGGAACAAGAAATTAAGGACAAACCATGCTTGCACCCTTTGTGGTTTGTATGGACATTACTCCCACCATTACCCAGACTTACCCAAGTTTTGAATGGCTCTCACTGATATCCATCACCATTCCCTTGAGTCTGAGATCACCTTGATCGAAGAAGTTCACCCCCCACTGCCTTCTTCAGACACCATGTCCATTTACATGATGTCTTGTTCCACCGACCCACTCATTTCCTCCTCCATCGACGGTCCATCAGACCTATCTCTTCATTTCTTCAACAATGATGAGGAGATACTTGAATCTCTGACCGCCTCAGAATATCCATGGGACGACATGCACCATCGCTCATTCTTCCTCCTGGAAGAACTTGTGTCGTAGTCAGACCAGTTTTCCATGGAGACCAAAGATTTCATCCATGGGAAGGTTTACTGGTTCAAGAACCCAATCCCAACACCTGATGCCTTTGAATAAGGGAACATGGCAAACATTTCACCAACCATTAAAATTGACATCTCAACCAATTCTGAGATCATTGAAGAAGTCATGCTGGGGGAATCATGCTCCCCGGAAGAGATCGATGCCTACACAACTCTCTTCCAAGAATTCTGTGACATCTTTGCTTGGTCATACACTAAAATTCCTGGCTTAGATCCATCCATAATTGAGCACCACATTGACACATGGCCTGATGTGGCACCTGTATGCCAAAAGCAATGACCCATCCATCCTTCCAAAATGGCTATGGTGAAAGCCGAGATAGAGAAGCTGCGCATAGCCGACTTCATTTATCCCATTGCATACACAACCTAGGTTTCTAATCCTATTCCCATGAATAAAAAATAGGGTACCATCCACATTTGCACATACTTTCACGATAACAAAGGGGCAATCACCCTTATTGACTCTAATGGACGACTCTTGGAGAACCCCTGCAACAGGCTCTACCTCAAGAGATTTTACTCTTGACATCACCAATGAGTCGCTTTGTTTTATTTTCATGTTTTTCAACACTTTTTGCACAAGTCAACAACAACACCATTAGCTACTAATCCAAATTCACCCAGAACCGCTTCGAGACACCTCTCACACCTCCAGGCTCAAATTTTCATTTCCTGATAAGACCATTGTCTCATGTTTAATAAATCAATTCCGGGACCATTTCCCACAAGTCACCTTGATTTACGAGCCATGACATGACGATGCAAGTGTCTATGAACCTGTACTTGTATCACACCTCCTGACCGCAACTCATGCGACTTTTTGGGCCACCACCTGTTAAGGAATGTAATTTTATTTCTATTTTTGTATTTATAATTGTCTTTTTCATCACACCTTACGTGGACCTCTGGACCATTGTCCACAAAACAATTTATTTTTCTTGTATGTATTTGGAATATAAATTCCTTTAGACTTGTACTTACATCACATGTATTCAATTCCATCCACTACAACACACACACACATGCTCTCCTGACCTCTATCCGAGAGCCACCTCGGTTTGTGTACCTCTGTCACACCGACTCGCGAGCCTCTGCCGTGATCTATCTCATGCATGTATTGGTATGTTTGAGAACCTTATACTCCATCCATATTGAATGGATGACCTGTGGACCTCTATCCACCATCCCGACATGGGGCACCACATGTGCCACCATCGGTTGACCACATTGGAGTTTCGTTTAAGCTATTTTCTGACTCCTTAAAATAATGAAAATATTGTTGAGCGCAGCTACATCCTTTCCCACTCGCTAAAGTATAGGAAAGGGCATATACATCACCTCGTTTATCTCATTTTGTGAACCATGTAGACCATCTCATGAAAAGGACATCCTTGGCACACTCAAGCCAAGACCATACCCCTCTATACACTTTTATGCTTTCTCGGGTAGAGAGGGTGCACTTCATGGAAAACCTCACCACGGGTTGTCGTTAAGCTCTTTTCCATGCTTCTCAAAAAGAAAATATTGTGGAGAAAACTTGGTTTTGTTCATGCTCGTAAAAGAATTTGAATGACCATCCAGTTAGTACAGGTTTATGTAACACCCCAGTTTTGACCCCATTTGCATGATGTATATATTGTAATTAATCATGGTGAGGAGCTAAAGGCAAAAGCGCCACCATCAATTTGGATATGAATGTTTCGGCAATAGGGGATAGTTACTGATGGTTTATCGTGCTACTTGGCACATTATAGCTCGGCATCATGTAAACACGCACATCAATTAAAATAACCCACAACCAGCTATGGCAGTGCAACGTTGAATGAAAAGGGCATGATTCCAAAGGCTAAGGGGTGGGGGATGTCAAACCTTAGTCTATGGGGGGGAAACCCATGGGTTACCACCTTGTTTGAATTGCCATGTTCCCTTTTCAACCTCTTTAATGTCTGGTTTTGTTAGTTGGGGAAGTTATTGCTGAGTGGAGGTGGTTGTGGCAGGACTGTCCATCCTTGCCCATGTGCCCACTCCACCAGCGGATTCTTCCTCTTCACGTTGTATGGGGGATTCTTCATTTTTTTTTTTTCCTCACGTGCCTGGTCTTCACCTCCACTGTCATTCTCTCCATGTTCTATTCATTCCTCCCATTGGTCGATTGATTCGCATGCACAGGCTGGGATCCTCACGCAAAGAGGCATTCAATTCCTCCTCGTGCACTAGTCACGGCTCTTCTTTGGTTTGTGCATTCAGCGAGTAGGTGGAACGGCCTCAAGGGCCTGATTCCTGCTGGTATGTGTTATAACTGTGGTCTTTTAGCCATGATTTGGTTTTCTATTGGTTAACCCATGATTTGGGTTGCTATTGTTCTTCCCACGATGTTTGGGTGCTGTTGAGAGTCCAACATCCTTCTCCCATTTTGGACAGTGTGTGTGTTTCTTTCTTCCATTTTGGACTGTGTCCTTGCTTTTGCACATAGGTGGAGAGTTTGACTTCCTTCCTTATCCATTTCTGTATGTGTAGTTTCTTCAGTGACTGCATGGAGTAATTGTGTGCTATGGGAGGTTGGATGTTGGGTTGGTTGTTGATTGCCACACCCGCTGGCTGAGTCTCCCATGGTTATGCTGCGTGTTGTTTATTATCCATTGTGGATTGTGGTTTGTTGCCATCATTCATTGTGGGGTTGTGTTTGTTGACGCACCTTGGTTTTGGGTTGCTGTTGAGTTGTTTTGGCCATGCTAGGGCCAAGAACAAATATGAGTTGTCTTGTGGCTTGAGCTGTGTTTAACCTATTGGTTGGGACTGTCCCCAGTTGTCTTTGCCTTCATCACAGAGCCATGAGTGGGTTTTTTGTTGCGGGTATGCAGTGGTTGGTCTTCAGACTATTGGGAGTGGATTAGAGGCTGGGTATGCTTTAGATGACTGTTGTTGAGGCCACCAGCTTAGCATTTGCCTTCCTAGCTCCTTGAAGACTTGGTAGAATCCCTTCTGTGTTGGTTTGCTGCTTTGTGAACCTTGGCTATGTGTAAGCCTGCATTGACCCTTATTCCTCGAGGAATCATGCCCAGCTCGGGGGTGGCAGTGTTGCTGAGATATTGATGAGCACGATGGCCTATGGTTGGGTGGAACGTTGCAACAATGTAGCTGGTTGCAGGAGAATTCTTCATCAAAATATAAGTCATCATGACTATCTCATCTCTGCAATTTAATCTTCTGTTTCATGGATTATGATGGACATGTTTGATGCTGTTTATGTTTATGTTTGCTTCCGCTGAGTATTGAGTAACTGTGTATCTTCGTATGTTTCATGCATCTTAGTATGCATTTGAATTTGCAATTGCATTTGAGGAATTATGCATCCCTGTATGATGGATTATGCATCCAGTCATGTATTATGTTTAAGCTTTTTAATATTAGCATTTACTTATCCTTGTTCATGTTCTTGTGACTGAGTGGTATCATAGCTCATGTTCTAGCATGGGCCTAAATGGACCACCAAGGTGCAGTGACAGAAGCAAAATTTCCTTCTGCTCAGTAGGGATCAGAATTTGATGATAGCAAAACCTCCAAAATTTTTCCTAAGTGTTGAACAGTCGAAAGAGCTAGTCGGAAGCTCCTCCAAAACGTCGGAAGGTGTGGTCGGAAGGCCATCTGACGAAACACAGCAGCGGGAAAAGAATTTTTGTTGAAAATTTGTCTAAGTGTCTGAACAGTCAGAAGACTTAGCGGAATTAACTTCCGCCGTAGCAGAAGAGTTAGACGAAGGCTTGCCCGACAGAGAGCAGTTTGGAGGAAAATTGCGGAAATTTGCCTAAGTGTTGGAATGGTCGGATCATCGGAACACTAAGCGGAAGAAACTTCCGATGTAGTGGAAGGGTTTAGCATTGGTAGTCCACCGTTGCAGCTGCATAAGGGACTAAAACACCGATGCAATAGTGTGTAATGATTCCGACCGCCGACAGGGTTATATTCTGTGGAAAGAAGAAAGACAAAAATTTTGTCTAAGTGTTGAAGTCGTCGGTAGAAAAAGGTTGAGCAAGTGCCGCTGTTGCGGATGACTAAAAATTTAGGCATCCGATGGCCAATTAGAGGAAGAAAGTGCTCGTGCACCCACCGTTGCGGCATCCAAAAGCACTAATCCTTTCGATGAGAAGTGACAGCTGACATTGTAAGGAAAAGAAGTTTAAAACTCTTCAAAGGAAGAAATCATTGGCTATCGGAAGAAGGAAGTTCTTCATGCATCCACCGTTGCAGAAAACAAAGGCACTAGTCTCCCGATGTCAAAAGACCGTCGACGCCGTGAAAGAATTTTTAAAATTCTTCTAAGTAAAGAATTCATCAGCTATCGGAAGAAAATAGCGGTTCGAATGCCCATCGTTGCGGAAGCCAAAGGCACTAGACTTCCAATGTGAAAATATTGCCGATGCCGATCGAGTTATGCCATAGCAGACGGGGCCGCCGGTTAGAAGAAAATAAAGGATTGTGTTCCGCAGTTGTGGCTGTAGAAGGAACTAGTTCGCCGATGAAAAGAAGATCAAGCGGCGAAAGGGGAGATGAGAAGGGAAAATTTCTTTAAAATTTTGAAATTGAAATTTTCTCAGTCCAAAAATTGTCAGATGAGCTAGGCGGAAGTCCGCCCGATGCACATGGACAGAAACTTGAGACAGAGCCGCAATGGCAGGAAGCGTCATGAGAAGTCTTCTGATGCAGCAGCTGGGAATCGAGCTTTGTGTCAATGAACGTCGGCTGGGTTAGTAGGTTTGGGGCCTCAACAACGGTGGTAGGAAGTGCATGATTGAGCCGACGTGGGTGAAAATTAGCCGAAAGGACTTTCGATGCCATCGACGAAAGAAAGAAGAGAAGGGGAAAATTTTGAAAAATCGACTAAGTATGGAATCGTCGGCAAGATTTAGCTGTTTGGGTAGCCGATGTGGCAGCAAGAATCGGAAGAAAATAGAAGATGAAGTTGCTGATGCACGAAAGAAGAGAAGCTTCAGAGGGAATTAGTGGAATTCGGAGCCATAGTTTTGGCAGAGATCTTCCAAAGATCGGTGAAACGTCGGAAGGGGATAGTTGATTGAGCATCCGATGTGGTGACAAGAAGAAGGAGAAAAACTTGAAAATTTTTCTTAGTATAGAAAATGTCGAAGAAAATTAGAGGATCGGTCCACCGATACGCCGGAAGCCAAAGGAAGATCATCCTGACACGTCGAAAAAATTTAGTTGATTGGACTGCCGATGAAGTCGGATGAAAGATGAAGATCAGACTGCCGGAGCGTCAGAAGCTTAGAGAACTAGCCATCCGACGGGTTAGAGGATCCGATTTTCGATGAACAGCAGAGAAGCTAGTGGTTTGGGGATCCAAAATGGTGGAGGATGTTAGTTTTTTGGGGATCCGAAATGTTGGATTGATAGAGGAAATGAGATCCGATTATGCACAAGGAAATTTTCATATTTCCAAGTGGGATTTCTTAGCAGATTTTGGCCATTTTTTAGCAGGATTTATCAGCTATCTTTTAGTGGTTTACAGGTGGCTGAAGTTGGCACCCAAATCCAAAATACAGTGGTGTGTAAAATGCCAAGATTTGGTGAAATTCTTCATTTTTAGAAGTGGTGTTGTTTTCACACCCGAGGTCAGAATGAAGCATATGGATAGGCGTTGGAAAGCTTATCTAGTAGGGGACAAGGGTAATTCACCAGAATCTAAGCATGGAGCAAAAAAGTGCTAATGATGGCCGCTGCTATCAAATGGACAAATATGGGAATTTGCATGCCCAGAGGTAGCAAGGACTACAAAGTCAAATCAACTGTTGTGTGGAAGAGGAATTCCATGCAAGGATGAAAGACTTGAAAAGGGAGGTTTCCTTAAAACCCTATCTTGTTGATTATAACTACATTTCCTAAGTTTTATGCTTGAAATGTATGAGGATATGTTGGTATGAACCAATAATGATAATCATTGCTTTGATGTTGGCATTAGTGGAAAAAACAACGAGGACATGGACCCGGATGAATATGTTGTTGATGCTGATGAATGTGACTAGCAACCCTTTGGAGAAAAGGAATATAGCAACAAGTCCAGGATAAAAGTTGGTGAGAAAATTTCGTAATCTCCTGCAAAGGACCAACCAAATTGGTCATGCCAAGGGTGTAAGTAGAACCCATGCAGGTGAGAGTTTGATTATGACAAATTCCATGGAATGGTAAAGGTAAGAGACCTCATACCATGTGGATGATTGAATATAGAAAGGTGTCATGCCTATATATGTTGATGATATTGATTATAGTAATGCATCCTATATGAAGTAGTCATGGTTAGGCTATGCCTGGTAGGTTGAATGCATAGTATTCCTGAATCAATGCAAAGTAGCATTGAATGGATATGCATTAAGAAGATTTTATGAATCTTGTAGTTATGCATTGAATGTATGCATATGAAGGATGTGAGTGACTGATTGCATAAGTACAGGTGCAAATGTTGTGATGTATTGCATGAATGCATTGAGATGAGTGCATGTGATATTATGGATGACTAATGAACTGAAATGATGAATTGATGACAATTCAGGAACCATTTCAAAGGTTGTTATGAATGCAGGATAGTCATGGTCAATTGGCTGCCAGAAATGCTCTATGGAAGAGCAAGGTGGTACAAATGATACACTTGTGAAGTAAGGAGTATCTAAACCTTTCATTTAATTCCATGAATGATGTGACTATACCTTGCAAATGATAGTATGATGATGATTGCGTGAAGCAAATGAGTTTTGGTATACATTGATGTGACTAATAGCTAGAAGTATTTGAATTTTATAAATTCTGAAAATGCTTCGGTGATGGTTGTAGCAATGAAAAGGTTATATGCATCCAGACTTACCAAGTGTTTGGTTGATTGAAGCTCATGTTTCAGGTAGATTATTTCAAGCATGGCAGTGAGAGGTAAGACCCTGACCAATTCGAGAATCTACCATATGGTATGCATAATAAGTTGTTAAATCTGAATTGTGAATTTCGGATTTAAGAAATTGCTGACAACTACTAGTCACTATTGGCTTGCATAAGATTGTATTGGATGATTGAAGCTCAGGTTTCAGGTAGATTATTTTGAGCATGGAAGTGAGAGGTAAGAACCTGACCCATGCCAGAATCTACCATGTAAAAGAGCCAAACCTTATGAGAAGAGTCTCATAGCTGTGAAAATAGTTGGTATGCATAATGGGTTGTTAAATTTGAATTGTGAATTTTGGAAATTGCTGAGACTAATAATCACTGTTAGCTTGTATAAGATTGTGTAAGGCCCGATGCATGGTAAGTGGGTATTCATGTTATGCTAGTAAGCATAAAATTATAATGGGCATAGTAGTGATGCTTATAAGAAACCCACAATTGAGCAAATCAATTTTTGTAGTAGGTAAAATTGCAATTTCCTATTGAATTTGATTACTAATGTCATTGCTTGGCTATGGAGCAATCAATTGGGATTGTATTATCAGATAATGACTGACTGTTTGGCTATTTGATGAATGTGTCAGGGATACACACTGCAGGAATATCATGTGTGATGGCCTACAGAAGCCAAACTTCATGGGAAGGTTTTCCCTTGGAAATGGGTTTCGGGTGAAACGCCATTGGACATTTTGAAAATGTCTCATCTGCACTGCATGTTTGGTAGTAACATGAGTGAGATGGTATAAATTATTTCGGTAAGACATGTGTAAATATGAAATGTAAAAAGGAGTTGGGATGACAAACTGAGGGACTGTTAACTCAGAGAAGGAGCCCCCATTCCTCCTTAACAAAGGCATACTGCGTCGGCAAATGGATAAGTGTTCTATGACCCTTGCTAAGAATATGCATGTTAAATTATTAAAATCCCATATACAGAACATGTTCTAAATTTATTTCCATGATGACTGATTGCTTGAGTATGAATAGGGCCTACATGGCACACACCGGGAAAGGGTTCACACTTTTCCTATGTTGAGTCATGAAAGGGTTTTCAATATTGATTACACTCTAGGGAGTGGACACACTCCTGGTGTCTCAATACTTGATAGTGAATGATGAGAAATGTGATTACAGTTTTAGAGCAATAAAGTTGATGAGTTTTCTTGTATTGCTTGTATTGCTTGTGTTGATAGGCTAAATAGATGCAGTTGGGTGTTGCACCCTAAAGGTAAAAGGTAAAAGGTAAATGGTTGTTGTGAGGGGTTGTGGAGTAAGGGTTATTGTTGATATAAGTGTGTGCTGGTATAAGTGTATGTTTGGCTGTGATATGCCTGAGGATCCATAGTAGATCCTAGGCCTGGAAATGGTCGTGGTAAAGTTCCAAACCCAGTTGACATGAGGGTGTACTGGCTGGATATTAATTATTTGATGTTGTGGGGTAGCCTGCATGCTGACCTAACATCTAAGTCCATAGGCGATCCCAAGGCTGCAAAGCGAAGCAGGATCCTGTGGATGAATGAGGAAATGCACAATATAGATAAGTATTGGATTATTTTTCTTTGGAATATACATGTGTATATGATTTGGTTATGATGTTTTAAGCTCCTGTTCTAGAGATAAAACCAATGAGAATAAACTAAACATGTGAATCTATTCAATGTTTGGATATAGGTATCGCAGAAGCGAGGACTATGAGAGCATCCTAGGGGTGCATGTGGACATGTGACTGTCCTGGAAAGCTTGGATTGAGTGGCAATGAAAAAGGTGCTAGTGAGACCGTGAGGTTCCTAGCAGTTGAGACAAACATGTGGAGAGACTCCATGGTTTAGAGGTCTAGAATGGACTGAAGACACTAAGTGTCATGACCAAGAGGGATTGGTTCGGCATTCACGGTAAAGTGAAAGAGGCTGAGAGCATGAAAACAAAGGATTGTTGAATGCATGTATGAATGAAAATGGAATGTGTGTTTTTGCTGAAGGTAAATTGTGAATGCTGGAATGGTTAATTCCCTACCCAAGACTGGACATGAATGAGCTCATGTGCTTGTTGGGGAAGGAATGAAAAATGTGAAATTCTCCCTGATGAGACTTGGATGGTCATGACAATTGGGTAATTAACTGACTGATTTTAATGTCTATATTATGCTTGGTCTGACAGAATTTCAATGGTGCATTTCCCAGGTGAGAAAAGTGAAACCAGGTGGTGCACATTGATCATGGTAGCAGATCAAAAGTTGTTGGACTTAGCTGGAAGTCTCCTTCAAATGATTGCCAAGACCCAAGAAAATAATGGGGAGACGCTTAAGATACAAAGAAGGCAGAATGAAATGAACCACTAGATTTTGCAAGACTCTATTGGTTTGCAAAGGGAGGTGAAAAGTCTTCTGGGAGAAATCTGCAATGGAAAGGAAGGTGTATCAGTGATGGGACATTCATCCAAGCGACGTTGGGAAACGGTTTAGGCATGGAGGCTCAGAGGAAATTGAGCAGGTAAATATGAATCAGCCATTGCAATGCTGGGAATGCGGAGGACATCATTTATGCCAAGACTGACCAATGAGGGAACATGATGAGGGAAATAGCTGCAAAGTTCCTAGACTTTGGGATGAGATGAAAGCTGAGAACCAGCAGGAGAAGTCCATGGAAGCCGAGGGGCTTGTTCATGAACGTTCAAAGTAGATGATTGAACGTGGGACAGATCTACAAGATTTTGGAATTTTGATGTGTAATTGTATATGTATTGTATATATGTAATGGAACACCGAGGACAATGTTATTCCAAGGGGGAGGGGAATGTAACACCCCAGTTTTGACCGCATTTGCATGATGTATATATTGTAATTAATCATGGTGAGGAGCTAAAGGCAAAAGCCCCACCATCGATTTGGCTATGAATGTTTCGGCAATAGGGGATAGTTGCCGATGGTTTATCATGCTACTTGGAACATTATAGCTCGGCATCATGTAAACATGCACATCAATTAAAATAACACACAACCAGCTACGGTAGTGCAACGTTGAATGAAAAGGGCATGATTCCAAAGGATAAGGGGTGGGGGATGTCAAACCTTGGTCTATGGGGGGAAAACCCATGTGTTACCACCTTGTTTGAATTTCCATATTCCCTTGTCAACCTCTTTAATGTATGTTTTTGTTAGTTGGGGAAATTATTGTTGAGTGGAGGTGGTTGTGGCAGGACTATCCATCCTTTCCCATGTGCCCACTCCACTAGTGGATTCTTCCTCTTCATGTCGTATGGGGGATTCTTCATTCTATTTTTTTTCCTCGCATGCCTGGTCTTCACCTCCACCGCCATTCTCTCCGTGGTCTGTTCGTTCCTCCCGTTGGTCGGTTGATTCACGCACATAGGTTGGGATCCTCATGTAGAGAGGCATTTAGTTCCTCCTCGCGCACTAGTCATGGCTCTTCTTTGGTTTGTGCATGCAGTGAGCAGGTGGAATGGACTCAAGGGCCCGATTCCTACTGGTATGTGTTATAACTGTGGTCTTTTAGCCACGATTTGGCTTGCTATTGGTTAACCCAAGATTTGGGTTGTTTTTATTCTTCCCACGATGTTTGGGTGCTATTGAGAGTCCAACGTCCTTCTCCCATTTCGGATGGTGTGTGTGTTTCCTTCTTCCGTTTTGGACTGTGTCCTTGCTTTTACGCACAGGTGGAGAGTTTATCCTCTTTCCTTCTCCATTCCTGTATGTGTAGTTTCTTCAACGACTGCATGGAGTAATTGTGTACTATGGGTAGTTGGATGTTGGGTTGGTTGTTGATTTCCACACCCGCTGGTTGAGTCTCCCATGGTTATGCTGTGTGCTATTTATTATCCATTGTGGACTATGGTTTGTTGCCATCATTCATTGTGGGGTTGTGGTTGTTGATGCACCCTGGTTTTGGGTTGTTGTTGAGTTGTTTTGGCCACGCTAGGGCCAAGAAAAAATTTGAGTTGTCTTGTGGCTTGAGCCGTGTTTCACCTGTTGGTTGGGACTGTCCCGGGTTGTCTTTTCCTTCATCACAGAGCTGTGAGTGGGTTGTTTTTTGCGGGTATGTAGTGGTTGGTATTCGGACTGTTGGGAGTGGATTAGAGACTTGGTATGCTTGAGATGACTGTTGTTGAGGCCACAAGCTTAGAATTTTCCTTCCTAGCTCCTTGAAGACTTGGTAGAATCCTTGCTGTGTTGGTTTGTTGCTTTGTGAACCTTGGCTATGTGTAAGCCTGCATTGACCCTTATTCCTTGAGGAGTCATGCCCAGGTCAAGGGTGGAAATGTTACTGAGAGATTGATGAGCATGCTAGCCTATGGTTGGGTGGAGCGTTGCAACGATGTAGCTAGTTGCGGGAGAATTCTTCATCAAAAGATAAGTAATCATGACTATCTCATCTCTAAAATTTAATCTACTGTTTCATGGATTATGATGGACATGCTTGATGTTGTTTATGTTTATGTTTGCTTTCGCTAAGTATTGAGTAACTGTGTATCTTCGTATGTTTCATTCATCTTAGTATGCATTTGCATTTACAATTGCATTTGAGGAATTATGCATCCCTGTATGATGGATTATGCATCCAATCATGTATTATGTTTAAGATTTTTAATATCAACATTTACTTATCCTTGTTCATGTTCTTGGGGTTGTTTTCCCTTATGCTTGTGGTGTTCGTCGTGTCCTCTTCGACGGTCAGAGGGTCAGGGATGTGATAGTTTAACCTTTTTCGTCCTGATTGGACTACCAACGGTAAAGAAGTCTCTCATCCCCTCCAGGATGGGCGATCTCTCTTATGTATACTTTTATCTTTTTTTGGGCATAGGAGACTACCAATGAAAAAGAGCGCCCACAAGATTCTTCTTTGTGCTTTTAGACTCTCTAAAAGTGAAAGTACCATCGAGCATTTACCTTCTTGGGCTTGCCAAAAATCCATGAGATCATACCATAACGGTGTCCCTGGACACCACCCCATAGAAAACAGTTTGGAAGCATTCCCACATTGGGTCTCCTTTGTTCAGAGTACTCTGCAATCTATCTTCCATGGATCCCATCAGTATCAAAAGTGTCCACCTTCTCCAAGTATTTCCCATCTACAATGACATTCTCGATATTATAGCTATGATCCCATTCCCATGAGTTAAGTTTCATTTTCTACCTAGTTCGCCTTGCCATCATACTTTGAACAAAATAATTTTGAGTCTCCCACTCCCCCCCTACCCCTGTACAGTTCTTTCCCTTCCCTCCCCTCCCCCCCAATTCAATGAGTCAATCTATAGATTACTTCACACCTTTCGGTTATCTCCCTCATGCTCCTAGTTAAGGAAACATCATTACCTTGACTACGGGCAGGTCTACCTCTGTCGACACCAACAGACATATTCTAGAGGATGGACCTAGAGGTCCATGTACCTTGGCTTCATTAACATCATCGATGAGTTCCTTGGACCACTTGAGAGGATTCCTTAGTGCCTCTTGGAATGGTTGTTTCTCAAGTGCTCAACTTCAAATCCATCATCGCACCATTGATATTCATATAGGGTTTGTTCCGCACAGTACTTGGTCGAAGACCCCAGATGTCACCTGAATCTAGCACATTGGTGAGTCTACTTGAGGGACCTAAATAGGTTATGTCCCTTGTGATTTCTAGGTTACGTTGGAGACAGTGATCTGAAGCCCTAGTAGTGCTTCGATATACCTTTATGATTGATGCAACATACTTGTACAACAGTGACTCTGATTCTCAATCAGTGAGTCCACACAGCTATGTACCAGATCCAGCAAACCGTTAGTCATGAAGATATAGCATTCCATGAGAATTCCATGGGTCCAATGTACCAGATCAGTATTGTATTCGGCCTCACATGGGGGCAACCATTATTGTAACATCAGTTGTATATGATCGGCTCTTGTATTTTAAAGTATAGATCAAATGATTCTTTGACATTGTCATGATCATGGGAATTCCCGCCTTGTCCATATACATGTCACACATTTATTGTATCTCACCCATTGATGGAAACCATATTAATACAAAAAACAAAAGCCACCATGCCCTAGCCCTGGGAGAACCACCTCTACACAACAAATCCTATGATGTCCGTCAGCCATACGTTGAGCCCCCACCCTCACACATCAGGGGGAAATCTGTTAACCCAAAAATCACCCACATAGCTCTCAATGGCCTACACCTCCCAAGGACACCATCTCAAAACCCTCATATCACTCCATTAGACCCTCCATTAAACCCCCACACCCTCAAAATAGCCTAAGAATGAAGAAAAAGGGCTAAAATCCCCAAAAAGGAGCCCAAAATAGCCTCCTAGGAGCTAAAGCCCTCAAAAAGGGGCTTGTTGAGACCTGGAAAATCATAGGCAACAACAGCAAGGGATTATCCCCAGTCAACATTCCCAACTAGCCCATGACTGTTTGGTGTAGGGAATCCATCCACTTTGCGGTACGGCTACCGTAGGTCAAGTAACAAAAATTAAAAGGTTTTACAGGTTGTGGCCTGGTCCACCGTGTATATTTTTGTATTTTTTGACTCTAAATATGATATGCAAGTGCCTATCTAAAATGTAGATTGATTGAGAATGCAAGGAGGGTCCCACCTGATTATTTAAAAACTTCTTCCATGCTGAAGCTTCTAAAGTAATACTTTCAAATTCAGAAGGTTCCAGGAATCGAATATTTATTTTGACTTTAGCAGCCTGGTTTCTGATGACTTCTATTCTGGCTATGCTCAGACGAAGTTGATCTTCTAACAGCTGCACACTAACCACAGCATGATCTAATTCATTCTTCAGGATCTACTCATCTAAGGCTTTTATATGATGTATCCTTTGTTCGTCTTCCTGATATCTCCTTTGCAAAATTTCCAAAAACAGGATGTGGTCTGGAAAGGTGTCCATTTTATGTTCATCCTCAACCTGGCAGTGATTATAAGTGATCAAGAGTCTCCTGAAAAATTTTGCACAAACCCCCTTTATCTTTTTCGCAGCCTTCTTAAACTCCTTGGCTATGTTTACGGAAAACTCTAGTAAATCATAGTCTTGCCTTAGGGCTTGTTGGTCCTTCGATGGTAGCTTTGCAGGGGTCCCTTCATTCGCCTCTAATATTGCCATCCTTCCTATCAAGACCTCTAAATTGTCCTACGATCTATCCACAAAATAAGAAGAGGTTTCCAAAATCTCTTCCAACCGATTGTCCACCTCCAATACCTTGCACCGTTCTTTCTCAATGGTCACCTACAACTGGTGCATCTTGCTTCTTTGTGCTAGTATGTGCTACTTGAACGGCTGAAGGCTGACCTATTGCTCCTTGGATTCTTCTAAAGATGTTGTCAATGAGGTAATCTGCTCTTTAATTTCTACTTTCTGCCCTTGATATTGCCTCTCATCTGCTTCCAAGGTAGCATTCTGCAGCTTCGATTCCCCTATCCTGCTTAGCAATTACTCCTTTTTAGCCCTCAACTCCTGATATTCCTGCTGCACCTTCTCCTTGCGTTCTTGGGAAGCCTCCATAGATCTCTTCTCTATCTAAAGGACCTGAAGCTCAGCTTTTGCAGACTTGATTTCCTTTTGTATGTCTTCAAACTTTCTCTTTAACCTATTATTTTCTTCTCTTTCCTTTCTTAGGGTATCTTTGAGCTAAGAAGAAGACTTCTTTGACTGCTTAAGATCCGTCATTATTTTATCTACATTGTCCTCAGAAGCATAGATCAATGCAGCCCCCACTCTGATAGTGAACCTGGGGTCTCTGTCTGTCCCATATACAATAGTTGTATCATTTATCATTTTACCAGACATCCCCCCAGTTTCAACCTTCCTCTCAGTCCTCTTTACTATCCTTTTATTTTCTTTATCATAAAATATAGTATTAAAATCCGGTACCTCCTCCCCTTTATTCTATTCAAAGGGGATTAGCCTAAGGGTGGGGACCATAGCCTGTGCCGATGTGCTAGCAGCAGGCGCTTCAGGATCTTGAATGTCAGGGTTTTCCAAGTTCTGAGCCTGACTGTCTACTGCATCAGAAGTTGATTGCTCTATCACTGCCTATGTCATCTTTATCTTCTCTTCTTCCTACTTCTTCAGCTCTTCATCCATATTTATTTTTCTTTCTTCTTCTTTGATTTTGAGGGCTTCTTCTCCCTTTCTAGCTGCCTCCTGTGCAACTCTTCTCTTTTCCTCCTCCTCTCCTTTTAGCTAGCCTTCGACCTCTTGGGATACTCTCCTAGCCTCTTCATTTCTTTTCCTGGTTTCCTCCTCCTTGGCCTTTTCCTTCTCATTCTGTCCCTTTCCACCTTTGGTGGTGATTTTATTTTTAAACCTTCTTCTTAAGGCCGTCATGTTCTATGCACTACGGAAAATGGACTCCTCTCTATCCTAGTGGCTAGTGTATTCAAAATGTACATTTTCCTCCTTGACATGCTCTGCAACCTTATTCTGGGAGTCATTCCTATGGAAAGACATTTCCCCAAAATGGAATTTCTCCAACTCCTCCATGAATTCATCGGCCTTCTTTACCCTGGTAAACTTGTAACTTCCTGTTGCAGCTACAACTTTTCTCCCCCTAATTTCTTAAATTTTTGGGGCCCCTCCTTATCACTTAGAGTTGTTTGATCTCGTGTGATCCATGAAGTTCTGGTCTAGCCGTAGCTTTGGTTGATTCTAATGATTGATTTGTAGCCTATCTCTCTAGAGCACATTTGTGTTAAGATTTTATTGTAGATCGCCGAGTTGAATGTGGTTTTGATGGCCAGAGTTTAGTCAGATCAGTTGCCTTTTAAGTAAACCGTTGTCTCTGAGATATTTTAGTATAGTCACTACTGTGTTGAGCTTTTCAACACTTAGTTTTTCTGTGATCGGGCGTATATTTTATGTTAGATCGAAAGCTGTGAAGTTTCAACCCCTCCGTCGTTGCGGCTCTGAAATCGTTTATTCGTCTTATGTCAAAGCCGTTTGATTTTTGATTTACTTTTCCTGCCTTTTTGTCACGTGCCTGAAGCCTCTACCTTTTTGCCATTGCGGTGGGAAAAGTGTTTCCACCCCCGAAACGAAAAACCATTCGACTTCCGACTTAAAGCCCCTCTTGCCCACGTTTCGCTTGTTCACAACTTATGCCTCGCCTGGCGTTGCGGCTGGGAAAACCTTGTGACCTCCAATCTTATTTCTTTTCGATTGCTGACTTTAAGTTTTCCCACCAGTGAGTTTCCCATTGACCATCGTAGGATAGGTTTGTCAAACCCGCGGGTCGTGCGCCTTGCCATTTCCTTGTGGAATAGTCGTTTTTAATTTCTAATATTTGATATTTTGAATGATGCTTGTCGATTGACGGCAGGCGGTTTTGAAGGAAGCGGTCAAATATACCGAGGTGCAGAGAAAGATGAACCCATTTGGTGGAAGTGCGACTGAAACCAGGGGAGTGGAGGATGAAATCCGGAGCCGTAAAGGCGCAAACCCAAAACTGATCCATTACCAAGTGGCTCATGATTGCATACAGACAAGATATGGGAATGTGAAGCGTTTGAGAAATTGAAAAACAATGCGTCTGGGGGAAAACAAAATGCTCTGTAATTGTAGTTTAAATATAGGAAAGTGGAACTAAGAAAGGGCTTTTTGCCCTGGAAAAGATTGGTAAACCATTTCTTTGTAAGAGGAACTACTTCGTTTTAAAATGAGGAACTGCAACTTTTTCCTGTTGGAGAAAGTGAAATGTGGAATCTATCAATGCGACTAAATGAATAATGTTGAAGAGGAACTACTTCATTTTCAGTTGTGTTTCATTTGCTATGAGAGTGTTTGACTTCCTAAACCTATGTTCTTGTTGAATGTTCTTCATTATATTATCATTAGAGGAAATTTGGGGTCTAAAATGGGCCTTATAAGAAAACGTGCCAAAATAAGTTTTTGTGAGTTGGAATTCAAGAACCAATAGAATTTCAATAAAATAAGTCAACCATAATGGTTGAATTGACATATTTGTCATTAAAAAAAACTACTTTTTTTGTTGGTATTTTCGACATATCTCTTTGTGTTTTTACTCAAATTTTGATCGGGAGAGCTCGTTGGATGCGGAATTTGATTCTGCATCCAACGAGTACCCACACTGCATACTTTTGACGGACCCCGCTACCCCAAAAACAAGAAATACCTGAAAAAATGTGATGATGATGTCATCATCACATTTTTTCAGGTATTTCTTGTTTTTGGGGTAGCGAGGTTTGGAAAAAGTATGCAGTGTGGGTACTCATTGGATGCGAAATCAAATTCCGCATCCAACGAGCTCTCCCGATCTAAATTTGAGTAAAAACATAGGGAGATATGTCAAAAATACGAATACAAAAAGTAGTTTTTTTCTTTCTTCCTCCAAAATTAATCAATATTATTTTATTATTTTAACTATTATTTTATTATTTTAACTATTATTTTATATTTTCCTTAGGAGGCCCATTTTAGACCCCAAAATTCCTCTAATGATGATGTTTTCCACTGTGAATAATAAGTGTTGTTCATAAAACAATTAGCTATCTGATTGTTTCAGTATCTGTAATTGTTCATGTGTCTTGAATGAAGTATTAGCTATCTGTAATTCTTCATTATGCACGTACAAAGTGTATTACTCACCAATAAATGCTAATTTTTCTCCCTAGGGATAGTTTAGATAAGTAGTTTATTTTGTTGTCGTATGTGATTTGAATGCTTGTGAGCCTTAAGACGAGAGGTAAGAACCTGTGCATCACATTGTGACTACTCCCTGCATTTTATCACCCTGCATTGTTAGTTAGGCACTTGCATTTCATAATTTGAGTCAAAATGCAAAAAACTCGATGGACTGGGCCATAACCAGTAAACCCTTTGTTTGTTGCTTGACCTACGGTAGCCAGACTGCAAACTGGATGGATTCCCTACACCAAACAGTCAACGGGCTAGTTGGGAACGTTGATTGGGGAGAATCCTTTACTATTGTTGCCTGCAAATTTCAGGGCCTCAATAGTTTTTGGCGCTAGAAGGAGGGCCACTAGTGCATGGCTGGCTAAGGAAACTCGTTTTCCCTATAATTTTCCATAGGTGACAGTTCCAAAAGAAGTGGGTTCCGTAATCCAACCCCGGAAGAAAACAGAGAACATCTATACGATGTTGGTAATGAAGTGGTTAACGACCTAAGAAGGCACACCCGGGCATATGTAAAGAATCTTGGAGGGTTTCCAATTATCCCTAACTTACCCATAAGAGAATACAAGAAGAAATACCATCCTATAGCAAAAGATTCAGTGTTGGTTGGAGACTGGGAAGAACTTGTAGAGACTGCTCTACAGGAGGTTGAATTACCTTTGAACCAAGAAGGCCCAGATACCCCTTACAGTTCTCCTGCTCAAACTCCTGTTGGTTCACCCCCTCACTCTCCACCCCGACTCATGGCTGGTGTAAATGCAAACCAACCCCCCAACCCACCAAATCCCCCACCTGTATGGAGAGCCAGATCACCTCTAAATCTAACACCTCCATTACATGACTTACCCCAATCCTTCGAAAAATTGCTGCCTAAATTTGACCCCAATGAGAAGATCCTAGTGGATGATCATCTGCAGAGTTTCTACTTGGAAATAGAGGGTTTAAGTGCTGAGGAGCATGAAGATGTAGTATGTCGACTTTTCCCGCATACACTTAAAGGAACTGCAGCTTCATGGTATTTTGGGTTGCCTGCTAACTCGATTCCAGACTGGAACACCTTTGAGAGGATTTTTAGAAGTAAGTATGTGACCCAAAAGACTCATGCTGCCATTATGAAAGGACTGTGTGCATTGAAGAAAGAGAAAAAGGAAAAAGTGCACAGTTTCACACAAAGGTTTGCAGCATATCTTAAGAACTTCTCTGAAACAGATAAGCCTTCAGACAAAGTATTGATTGAGTACTATACTTCAGCTTTGGGTTCGAATTTGGCCATGTTTGCGAAAGGTAGGGCCAAGCCTACTCTGACAGAGACCTATGAAGAGGCAGAAGTGGTGGAAGTGGAAAGAGAAAGTATTGAAGATTATCCAAAACAATCAGGAGAGAAAAGCGTGGGGAGAAAAGCCTTATTGTTTGCTAAGCCTAAGGAAGAAAAGTCACCAGATCTGGAAAATATGGCTAAGATGATGCAGAAGCTTTACAACAAGATCATAGATATGGAAAAAGAAAAGGAGGCACAAAGGTTTTATAAGCCGTATTATAAGAAAAGAGAAGATAACGATCATTCTAATCCTCCTCCTCACAATGCTACATCCATGAATCTAACAGAGGTCGGCATGGATAATTTCTGCACTTTCCACCAACAGCCGCACTCTGAAAAGAATTGTCCATAATAGATAAACTCTATGATGCTAGTGATGAATCAACTGCTAGATTATAGGTTAACAGAAGAGGGAGATGAAGAAATAAAAGAAATTATACCTCTACGTCTAATGAAGATCAAGAAAAGGAGACCTTGGCATTATGGAATTCGGTCTCATTATTTGATGTTAAAGAAGGAAACACTCAGAGATACCATGGTGTTATGGAGACTAACGTGGCCACAAGGAGTCAAGGAATGGTTAAGGACGACAGTCTTATTCTTCTGAAGATCAGAAGGCTGTAGAGAAATGTTAGGAAGAAGTTTCAAAATAAAGCTTTGGCTGATAAGATTCCAGAATTCACGATTACCAGCCAAAGTCCTAGACAGGATGATACAACAGGCAAGCCAAGTGAAGGAAATACTAACAAACCACATCCACTTGGACAGCCGATGAATTATGACATTGTGGAGGATTTGAAAAAGGTGAAAGAAAATGTTCCATTATTCGAAATGTGCAAAGTGCCGCATCAAAAAGAGAGATTGTTGAAAGTGCTTGAAGCATCAGATGACAAGCTTCCTGCTGACAATTAACCTCAGGACAAAGAATAAATTGGAGAAACCAGTGTTGGAGGTGAGTCTAAAGCTAAACATTTACCTTTCCTCCTAACATTTGAAATTTTTAATCATAACGTGCACAATTGTCTAGTAGATTATGGGGCATCCATTAATGTCATGCCCATATCGATATGTAAGAAGATAAATGGGCAGCCAAAGCCGACCACGTGGAAGGTGGTTCAGTTGGATAGGACAAACGTTAAGGTAATTGGTGAAATGAAAGACGTCCTAATCCGTCTGGAATCCAATGACAAAGTATGCCAAGTTATCAACATTATAGTGGCTGAAATACCAAATGCTTACGGTTTGGTCCTGAGTAGAGAGTGGTCAGCCAAATTAAATGGATATTTCGCTTCAGATTGGTCGCACCTGTGGTTTCCATACAAGGGGAATCCAAACCAGATCAAGATTCTAAGAGAACCCCACATGAAGTACAATGTTACTCAACTGGATGAGAAGAATATGCTTGTGGATTCTGTATTGGGAAATTATTTTCTTGAGTTGGAACCAGGGAATTATCAAGAGGAAGACACCGACAACCCATCTGATACCCAGCCTGATCTCCTTTGGTTCTTACAGGCTGACGAGATTGATTGTAAAATAGTAGACTTAGCAGTAGGAGTAGATTCATTCTCAGCAATTAATGATTTTTGGACTTTATTTTTCAATGGCTCTAAGACATTAGAAGGGTCAGGGGCCGGCTGTGTCCTAATTGACCCACAGAAGAATAAACATTTCCTTTCATGTAGATTAGAGTTTGAATGTACTAATAATACAGCTGAGTATGAAGCACTGGTGCAGGGACTCAAGAAAGCGATTGACTTGAAGGTAAGTAATTTAAAAGTTTTTGGGGATTCTGAAATCATTGTGAAACAAATCCGGAATCAAATCCACTGTGTTTATCCTCACTTAAAAGCTTACTAGAATGAGGTATGGGACCTTCTTAGATGTTTTAATGCATTCAACATTATTTCAATCCCAAGAATTAAAAACACAGCAGCTGACTTACTAGCTACTTCAGCCACCAGGCTTGTACCCTCAAATAATCGATGTACTGTTGAATTGCTTTTCAGGCCTTCAGTACCTGATATGATTACCAACCTGCGTGTGTTCGATGATGACCAACAAATTATAGAATGTTTAACAAATGACGAGGTATTCAAAGGAGTGATTATTGATGATGAAGAACACCAGGCCGAGATGAAATTTGATAATTTCATCCCTGAAGGGGTCCGAACGTTAGAAAATATGTTTGACTTGAATGAAAAGTTTAGGAGACCCGCCAACGTGAAGACTCACAGCTCAACTCTACAATTCGAGCTAATAAATTTAGGGACTGAAATGGCACCTAAGTTCATGAATCTCGGCAAATGCTGTTTGCCGACAAAGAGAGTCAAGTTTATCAGCCTATTTAAACAATACAAATATGTATTTTCCTGGACGTACCAAGAGTTAAAGACATATGATACCAGCATCATCAAACACGTTGTTCCCATCAAGGCGGGAGTCAAGCCATATCAGCAGTCGTTGAGGAAAATGCATCCAAAACTGGAACCACTGATTCAGAGTGAGGTAAAGAAATTGTTGGATGCTAGGATCATTTTTAAAGTTAGTCACTCTGAGTGGGTATCAAACCTGGTACTGGTCAGAAAGAAGTCAGGAGAAATCAGACTATGTGTGGATTTCAGGAACTTAAACCACGCATCGGATAAAGATAACTATCATGTGCCACCCATGGAGCAGCTACTACAAATGGTTTCAGGTTCTGAACTATTTTCATTATTAGATGGGTTCTCTGGCTACAATCAAGTGTTGGTAGCCGAAGAAGATAGATTAAAAACAACGTTCAGGACAAAGTGGGGAACTTTTTCCTATAGAAGGATGCCCTTTGGACTGATTAATGAGGGAGCGACATTTCAAAGAGATATGGACATAGCTTTCCGTAGACTAATTGGATGAATCGTTGTGGTGTACCTTGATGACATTACAATATTCTCGAAGAAAAGAGGAGGGCACGCTTTTCACCTAAAGCAAATTTTCGAACGCTATCAGAAATTTTGCATCTCCCTCAATCCCAAGAAGTGTGTGTTCACCATTACTGAGGGCAAGTTACTGGGGCACATAGTTTCAAAGAAGGGTATATCTATAGACCCAGAAAGAATTAAGGCCATTGAACAAATTCCCATGCCCCATAATAAAAAAGGAATGCAATCGTTTATGGGAACCATAAATTTTGTACGAAGGTTTGTGCCTGATCTAACTCAGACTGTCAAACCACTCCAGCAGATGGTCAAATAGAATGCACAATTTAAGTGGACTGATATTGATAAGGACACATTCAACAAGATTAAAACTGCTGTTGCACACGCTCCCTCCTTGAAAAGCCCCGACTTTGATAAAGACTTTATTATGTATACATTTGCATCCGATGATTCACTAGCAGTTGTACTCATGCAAAAGGAAGATGCAGGGGATGAATTCCCAATCACTTTTATGAGTACCGGTCTATAGGGGGCTGAGTTAAATTACCCGGCTATTGATAAGCAAGCTTATGCAGTGTTTAAGGCAGTGAAGCAATTCAGGCCTTATATATTAAAGAATCGAACCAAGGTAATAGTCCCCTACCCAGCTGTAAGATCCCTTCTCATACAGAAAGAGTTAGGAAAGAGGAGGGGCAACTGGGTAATAGCCCTTCAAGAGTACAACCTTGAATTCAAGCCAGCCTCTATAGTCAAAGGTTAAGGGTTATGCAAATTGATGACTAAAAGTGGGAACAATGAAGAACAAGCCTGGGAAGATGATGCCAAATTACATGTAATGGATGTATGCCCTTTGTTTACAGCTCTCGAGTCTTGGTATAGAGACCTTGTACATTACTTACAGTCAAGGCTGCTACCAGAACATTGGAATTCCAAGCAAAGAAGAGCGTTACGTCTTAAATTATCCTCCTATCAACTTGTTGAAGGAATATTATTCAGGAAAAACTATGATAGAGTCCTTCTAAGATGCTTAGAGAAAGAAGATGCCAAGAAAGTAATGTCTGAATTGCATGATGGTTTGGCTGGGGGACATTATTCAGGGGACACTACAGCCCATAAGGTCCTTAGGGCTTGTTATTACTGGCCTACACTCTTCAAGGATGCACACGCACACGTCAGAAAGTGTGATATTTGCCAAAGGTGTGGTGGAAGACAGCCTAAAGTAGCAGCACCCCTAAAGCCTGTAATGATCACGGAACCATTTGAGCAATGGGGGCTGGACATCATCGGAGAAATAAAGCCAAATTCGTCCCTGCAGCAAAAGTACATTCTTACTACGACTGATTATTTCACTCACTAGGTCGAAGCTATCCCACCGCACAAGATAAATGAAGATGAAGTCATCAACTTCCTACAAGATCATATGATGACCAGGTTTGGAGTTCCAGTTTCGCTATTATTTGATAATGCTAAATACTTTTCATCAATTAAATTGACTTTGTTTGATCATGATAAAGGGATAAAATTGCATTATTCTGCTAATTACTATCCGCAAGGGAATGGCCTGGCTAAGTCCTCTAATAAAAACCTCATTAGAATTCTGAAGAAGACTGTAATAGAAAACCAAAGGAGTTGGCACTCAGCCTTACCAAATGCCCTTTGGGATGATAGAGTCACCCCCAAATCTGCTATTGGAGTGTCCCCATATACCCTTGTCTACAGCAAAGAAGCCATCCTTCCTCCCAATATCATGCTACCATCTTCCATACTAGCTCAAGAGTCTAGGGTATTGGATGATGAAGTTTTACAAATAAGAATATATAATCTCTTGAAGGCTGAAGAAGCTAGGTCGAAAGCAAAAGAATGCTTTAAGCAGCAACAAGAGTCGGTTAAGAGATGGTTCGACAAGCAAAAAGCTGGGGAAAAAGACTTTGAAGTAGGATACTTAGTCCTTAAATGGGACCATCCCCATGATGAGAAAGGAAAACATACCAAGTTCCAACAGTTGTGGGTAGGCCCTTTTCAGATTCCAGCCAAGCTTGGTCCTTCTACTTACAAGTTGCAAGATCTATAGGGGTGGGAGGAGAACCTACCAGTAAATAGTTTGGTTCTCAAACCTTACTTTTCCTGAGTCTGTCTGATTTTTGCTGCCTTGTATATAAATATTTCACCCAGTTGTCTTTTGAGTCATGTTTCTAGCTTGCTTTTGTTGATTTCATTTTAGCCTGTTTTGTTGATTTCAATAAAGGGAGCAAACCTGCAGTTGCTTGGAATACATCCGAAATTTTTGGGTTTGATAAATGTTTTGGTGTCAGACTATGTGTTACTAAGTTATATGAAATAATTTCTTCTAGTATAGCAGTTTTCTCAAAGAACTCTGTGTGCATTGAAGTCCTGCTTAACCCCAATGAAATAAACCAGATTCGAGGAGTCTGGGGTACTATGTCGAGGCTCCATCCACGTCACATTTAAAATTTCCTAAGGAGCAACTGCAAAGGACCCATAGAAAGGAGCAAAGTGAACAGTGTATTAAATGTAAATGATCCCACGCCAAGAAACGAATGCCAAAAGGAAAATAAAGATTCAAAAAACTCCTATGAAAGCATCATAAATCAAAGCAGGAGCCGAATTACAAATACTTAATTGCTGAAAGATCCTCTCCATCCGTGGGTTTGAACTTGAAGTACACCACTCACACAAAAGGACACTATGGGATAGAGGATCCTGAATCAAGATTCAGTAAGAAAGGCATGTAAGCAAACTCATATGAAATAGGAAAAAAGTCCGAAAGCACCAGAAGAGTGTGAAAATGGCATGGGAATGAGGAACAAACGAATATTTCTATTTACCATATGCTCCAATCCTGTGGTGTCCAAATCTTTCAGCCACCTGAAGACAAGGGTAATAATGAAATTCATCCTCCGGCCTCAGCATAGTTATTTGGACTTGACGATTTTGGTTTCCACTCTCCCTAATTAGACTGTCATCAATGATTAAGGGTACACACTGCTGTCATTTAAGAAATCCATATTGCTGGAAGAATTCAATATGATTCTTTTTGTTGTTAAACAGTCTGTCACTCAAAGGTTGATCGCCCAGAGATCTAGGTTCACCAGGAAATTGCCAGTTGTTGTAGCTGCAACTTTTCTCCCCCTAATTTCTTAAATTTTTGGGGCCCCTCCTTATCACTTAGAGTTGTTTGATTTCGTGTGATCCATGAAGGTCTGGTCTAGCCATAGATTTGGTCGATTCTAATGATTGATTTGCAGCCTGTCTCTCTAGAGCATGTTTGTGTTAATATTTTATTGTAGATCACCGAGTTGAATGTGGTTTTGATGGCCAAAGTTTAGTCAGATCAGTTGCCTTTTAAGTAAACCATTGTCTCTGAGATATTTTAGTCTGGTCGCTGCTGTGTTGAGATTTTCAACACTTAGTTTTTCTGTGATCGGGAATAGATTTTATGTTAGATCGGAAGCTGTGAAGTTTCAGCCCCTCCACCATTGCGGCTCCAAAATCGTTTATTCGTCCAATATCAAAGCCGTCAGATTTTCGATTTACTTTTCCCACCTTTTTGTTGTGTGCCTGAAGCCTCTACCTTTTCGCCGTTGTGGTGGGAAAAGTGTTTCCACCCCTGAAATGGAAAACCATCCGACTTCTAACTTAAAGCCCCTCTTTCCCGCGTTTCACTTGTTCACAACTTATGCCTCACCCGACGTTGCAGTTGGGAAAACCTTGTGGCCTCCGATCTTATTTCTTTCCGATTGCCGACTTTAAGTTTTCCCACCAGTGAGTTTCCTGTTGACCATCGTAGGATAGGTTTTTCAAACCTGCGGGTGGTGTGCCTTGCCATTTCCTTGTGGAATAGTCGTTTTTAATTGCTAATATTTGATATTTTGAATGATGCTTGTCTATTGACGACAGGCGGTTTTGAAGGAAGCGGTCAAATATACTGAGGTGTAGAGAAAGATGGACCCATTTGGCAGAAGTGTGACTGAAACCAGGGGAGTGGAGGACAAAATCCGGAGCTATAAAGGCACGAACCCAAAACTGATCCGTTACCATGTGGCTCATGATTGCATACAGACAAGATATGGGAATGTGAAGCATTTGAGAAACTGAAAGACCATGCGTCTGGGGGAAAATGAAACACTCTATAATTATAGTTTAAATATAGGAAAGTGGAACTAAGAAAGGGATTTTTTCCCTGGAAAATATTGGTAAACCATTTCTTTGTAAGAGGAACTACTTCGTTTTACAATGAGGAACTACAACTTTTGCCTTTTGGAGAAAGAAAAATGTGGAATGTATCAATGCGACTAAATGAATAATGTTGAAGAGGAACTACTTCATTTTTAGCTGTGTTTCATTTGCTGTGAGAGTGTTTGACTTCCTGAACCTATGTTCTTGTTGAATGTTCTTCAGTATATTATATGATGTTTTCCACTGTGAGTAATAAGTGCTGTTCATAAAATGATTAGCTATCTGATTGTTTAAGTATTTGTAATTTTTCATGTGTCTTGAATGAAGTATCAGCTATCTGTAATTATTCATTATGCATGTACAAAGTGTATTACTCACCAATAAATGCTAATTCTTATTCCTAGGGATAGTTTAGATAAGTAGTTTATTTTCTTGTCATATGTGATTTGAATGTTTGTGAGCCTTAAGACGAGACGTAAGAACTTGCGCATCACATTGTGACTACTCCCTACATTTTATCACCCTGCATTGTTAGTTAGGCACCTGCATTTCATAATTTGAGTCAAAATGCAAAAAACTTGGTGGATCGGGCCGCAACCGGTAAACCCTTTGTTTGTTGCTTGACCTACGGTAGCCGGACCGCAAACAGGACGGATTCCCTACACCAAACAGTCAACGGGCTAGTTGGGAACGTTGATTGGGGAGAATCCTTTACTATTGTCACCTATGAATTTCGGGCCCTCAACACTTCCCAATATGAATGGCAAAGGAGGGTATGCTGCTTTGTTATGTTCAAATAGAAAACTCCCTATGCCATCTAAAAACACTTGTCTAACTTCCTCTTTGTGGACTACATAGTCTATGGCATACTTAGGTAGTAGTGAGGGTGCTTTAGAGCATCCAAACATTCTAAAATATAGTCCATCTTTAGCCAGATAATAGTTTGCATACTCTTCAATCACCTGCAATGCCTCCTCCAACATGTAGTTGCACTCTTTCAAGAAAATTAGGGTATACAATGGCATAATGAAATGCTCACACACTTCCCTGTAGGTGACTGTGGTATTTGTGGGCCCACAGTGGCTTTTATGCTGAGTAAACTGGTGTTCTTTCTCGGTCCCAGATACACCTCAGGTTGGGGAAAGGTTTATTGCATAGTATGAAATCAATCAGTATGGAGCTCATGTAGAACTCTGATCTCTTTTGGGACACCCCTCCTAATGCTGATGCCATGCAGGCTGAGAGGCTATTGGACATAATGTTGGCCCAGTTGAACACGGTCCCCTGTGTTGCAACATAGAAAATGATAGGAACCCACTCTAATTTGAAGCTTTTACTGTGGGCCCTCCCAAAAATCCTGTTCAGCATCAGGGCGATGAACCTGTAAGGGGTTCTTAGACTTATAGTGTCATATTCTCTAGTCAGCCTAGTTATAAAGTTTTTTTCCAGGCATGAGCATCCTCTTCAGTGTCTCGACTAGGTCCATCTTGATGGCCTTCAGCCAGTCTTTAGTCAGATATACTTGTGCTTCTAGTAAGTGGTAAGCCATAGCCACATATCCAGGGCCATAAGCAGCATAACCCTATTTATCAACATTTTCCAGAATCATGGTGGTTACATCTGCCTTGGGAAGAATCCACCCAATCACCTCTGAGCATGGAAAGATCTTAGTTCTGGTAGCAATTTTCATTAGTGAAGACCTTTGTATATTGGCATAGATGGTTTCTTCTTCAAAACCTATGTCGGACACTTCTCGATGCATTATCAATCTGTAGATTTCCCCCCACTTATATTTGGGCTCCACACCAACTATGCATTTGGTGTCCTCATAAGTATATTCGACTCTGGTAACGACTTTGACTTCGGGTTCCTCTTCGACCGCGGGAGCCTTCTTCTTTTGATGTTTAGACATCTTAAGTTTTGAGGAATTTCCCTACCATGTATAGAAATGTATTTTAGGTTCTGTTAGGTCATTTTTGGATAACATTTAAAGATAAAGATAACAGTATAAGTGTTTTACCTCATCTGTGCTAAACATGAGTGCAGCTATGAAAAATAAGCAAACAATGTTAAAAAACAAATGCTCTTGCCCAAAAACTAAAACTGGCTCAGTCCAACAAAGTTCGGGTTTTAGAAAAACACGGCCTTTGTCAAAATGAAAACAGTCGTGAACCCCCTCTCAGTGCCACAACCTACATGCTATGCGAAAGATAGAAGGCACCTAATCTAACTAGCTTAAGTGAGGACGCTGCAAGTGATAGCACACTAGAAGACTGTAAATGCTCACTTCTTGGTCTGACTGGGTAATGCGATTCTATCTTAGACCAGCTTGGGGTTTGGATTCAAAACTGAATAGGGTCACCCCAAGTGAGAAGTAAAACAACAAAGAGGTCATAGTTTGTGAATATGAGGGAGGCCGAATTGTGGAACCAATCATCATGGCCTCATAAGAAAGCCATGAAAGCCCCCCGGATGGCCAAACACATAATGGGGGAAATTGTTGAAAACAACCTAATGTCTGTCTGCACCGGTTTCCCCAGCAATCAAGTGTAGGATGCAAAACCATAATGGCCACAGGAGAAAACATGAAGTAAACCACAAAGACCCCCCCAACTGATAGCCATACCATTTACCTCAGAATATATACATGTCAGGATGGAAACCCAAGTAAAACACTAACCACGGAGACAACAAAACAGCTCATCCAATTGAACGAAACAGGAAAATGAGAAAAAGGGCCTACCTGGCACTACTGCGTGACTGGTGGAGAAAAATCATAATTTCCATGGTGGAGCCACCTAGGAGTGATGGTACCGACAGCAAAAAACTCGGTCTACTCGAGTAAAAATGACAGCACAGAGAAAATTCCAAAATAATAATAAAAAATGAAACCTCCAAACTCCAGTATATATATGCTCCGGTCAACTACAATCCGTGGGTAAAAATAAAGTCACCGGGTAGCAAAAGGCTAAGGGGTCAGAAATCAAGTCACTATCTCCTCCGCAATGACGAATGAAGAAAAAAAAGTCGGAATGCCCGCAATGGAGTTGGCAGGAGAAACGAATTAACACTCACATCAGAGCTCACGAGACTTGGGCCTCAAGCCATAAGATGATTAGAGAGCCGCAATGGCAAACCTGTAAAAGAAATGAGTTCTACAGACCAGCAGAATCAGAGTAAAAAATACTATGAATCATGCGAAAAAAAATCAATCAAGCAGATAAAACAAACTTTAGGAATCATAGTGCTTTCTAGAGCTGCAATAGAGAGAGTTGACGAGAACCAAAAACTGGCGAAACAAAATGGTGGGGATCAAAAGAGGATGAAACAACTATCGGATCATTTTGTAGAACCCCTTCTGCAATAGTGGAAGACATATAGACAATGGTTCCGAAAAGATTTCAAAACAACCGCCGATAAAGACAAAACATCGGAAGCCAAAAACACATGACTTCCGATTTGGTGTCCGGTTCTGCTCCGCAATGGCGGACGCGCAAATGACTAGACTCCTGACCCAAAAATTCCAAAATACTTCCCAGGGTGAGAAAAATAAATAATTCAAACATAAAAATATTTTCCCATATAAAAGTAGTCTTCATTCAACATCACGTAAAACCCAAACCGAGCAAAACAAATTTACAGGAGGGTCCCAAAATTTTTTGAATTTTGGGAAATTGTTGCAGCTACAACAATTGGTGACTACCTGGTGAACCCCAAATTTCTGACTTAACTTCTTCCCAGTAAAATACTATTTAATCATTCATCTCATAATTTGAATACTTCCAGCTTCGTGTATTCCTAAGATGGAAAACACATGCATTTAAATAATTGAGAATAGTCCATTCTTTGGGAAATGGGAACACCCAAAATATTTGAAAGTCTGAATAAATATTTTGAGGCTTAATAGGTGATATTTATTTTACTTCTGTCTGTGGGAAGTTTCTAGCTTGGACACCAAAGGATCGTAACATATGGCAAACAGAACTATTCATTTGTTCCTCATTCCCATGCCATTTGCACTTTTGTGCTCTTTTGAACTTTTTCTCTTATGAGTCCTCCATCTGCTTTTCTTTCTGAATTTTTTATTCAGGCTCTTCCATCCATAGTTTCCTTTTGTGTGAGAGATGTATTTACTTTTCAGCTCACGGACCGAGAAGAACTTTCAGCAGATTGATATTCATATTTCTGATACTTTGCTTTGATATGTATTGCTTCATTAGGAGTTCTGACTCTTAACAACCTTTAGGATTTTGAAATCATGGCATGGGATCATTTATATATAATGAACTATTTACCTTGCTTCCCTTCTATGGGTCCTTTTCCATCACTCCCTAAGACATCTTAGATGTGAAATGGACGGAGCCTCAAAATAGTATTCCAGACCTCTAAATTATGAGTTCTTTTCAAGGGTTAAGCAGGACTTCAATGATTGCATGGCCATTTACTAAAAACTACCTACTAGAAGACATCTTATCATTTCAAAATAAAATGCAAAGTATTTTCCCAAAGATTTCAGTTAATCAAGAACCCTGATGTTTTCCATGCAACCAAAAGTTTGCCTCTTTTATTCAAAAACAAAAATAGCCAGAAACAAAGCGGTAAATCAAAGCAAAACGACATCAAATTATTTATTTACAAAATCATTAAATCAAAAGAAAATAAAATTGTGCCCACCCCTGAAAATCCTTCAATCTAATGAGTCAAGGGGCTAGGATGGATTGCAGACATGAGATACCTAACCATGGTCTAATTGTGCTATTTTTGAAACCAAAACCATGTCTACTGATTTACAATCAATCTCATCAGCCTAAGAAAGTTGAAGGAGACCAAGCTGAATGTTAATCATATTGCTGGCTTTTTCTAAGGGATGATATCTTAGTTCAAGCTTCGTTAGATAATTTCCCAGAATAGAATTAGCAGATTTATTTCCTTCCCCCAACTTAGTGATAGTGTGTTTCATGTAAGGTTGTCTTAAAATTTTGATATTATTTGGGGTACCCTTGAGAGGTAACCATAAATGAGACCAGTCTGAAGAAAAATACCCCTTTAACCTTGCAAACTAGTCTCGGTTCAGAATAAGCCCATAACCATCTAGTATGTCAGCCACCATAATATCAATAAATTGACATATCTTGTTATTTGTAGATAAACAAATGAGAACATTCCTCATTTCCCCAACTACTTTGACACTAGTTCTGTCTAGTTGAATCACTTCCCAGGCAGTGGGTTTTGGATGCCCATTAATTTTCTTGCAAACTGTGAGTGGCATAACATTCACCAATGATTCAGAGTCTACCAAACAATTATGCACCTTATGGTTCAAGATTTCTAGAGTCAAAAGGAAAAGCGGGGTTCTAGCTTTCTCTTCCCCAACTGATTCGACATCTTTCTCCACAGGTTGGTTTTCAAAAGGTGTCTCTTTCTCCGGCCCTTTAGGTTTTTTAGTATTTTCTTGGTTAACTTCTACTTGTTCCTCCACCAGTTTGTTGATTGGATTCATATCTTGGCTGATACAGGCAATTTCAGGTACTTTATCTTCAACATTGTTGTTTGACTGTTTCCTAACATTCTCTTGCAACTTCTTAATTTTTGAGACTATTGTGTTGTCTTTAGTTACCAAATTAGGGTCTTTTGTTGTCATTGGTACATTTTGAGGTTTAAGAGTACTTTTTTCTGTATCAAAAAGAGAGACATAGTCCCATAAAACATCGTATCATTTTCTTGTTTCTCTATGGTCTTATTACCGTTTTCATCTTCATCACTGTCCTCAGTCAATTTAGAGTCCAAGAGTTGATTCATTACCAATTTCATCGAATTTATCCATTGAGGACAATTCTTTTCAGAATGAGGTTGTTGGTGAAAAGTGCAGAAATTATCCTTGCCCACCTCTATCAAATTCATTGATGCTGGCTCGTGTGGAGAGGTCTTGCATTGATTGTTATCCTCCCTTTTTTTGTAGTAAGGCTTACAAAATTTCTGAGCTTCTTTTTCCTTCTCCAAATCTATTATTCTGTTGGAAATATTTTGCATCATCTTTAACATTCCCTCAAAATCACGTGACTACTCCTCTTTAGGTTTAGACAGCAATAAGTTTCTTTTCCCGAACGTTTTTTCTCCAGACTGCTTAGGGTAACCTTCTATACTTTTCTTTTCATCCTCTACTCTTTCTGCTTCTTCATAAGTCTCAGCCAGCATAGGCTTAACTTGAGATTTTGCGAACATAGCCAAATCTAGACCTAAAGTTGAGGTATAATATTCAATTAGAACTTTATCAAAAGGCTTATCAGTTGCAGAGAAGTTCTTTAGGTAAGCAGAAAATCTTTGAGTGAAATTGTGTACTTTCTCATTCCTTCCTTTTTTTAAAGCACCCAAACCTTTCATTAGGGATGCATGCATTTTTTGGGTTGCATACTTTTTTCTGAAAATCCTTTCAAAGGTATCCCAGTCTGGGATAGAGTTTGCAGGAAAACCAAAATACCACGATGCTATAACTCCTTTAAGAGTGTGTGGGAAAAGTCTACAAACTACATCTTCATGCTCCCCAGCTATTAATCCTTCTATTGCCAAATAAAAACTTTGTAAATGGTCATCAACTGGAATCTTCTCGTTTGGATCAAACTTAGGCAGCATCTTCTCAAAGGCTTGAGGCAAGTCGTACAATGGAGGTGTTGAGTTCAAAGGCGACCTGGCTTTCCAAGCAGGTGGTGGATTAGGTGGGTTGGGCGGTTGGTTTGCGTTTACACCTGCCATGAGTCTGGGTGGAGAGTGAGGGGGTGAATGAACATGAGTACGGGCCAGGGAACAGTAGGGTGTCTCTAGGACCAGTTGATTTAAAGGCTGAACTATCTCCTATAAGTTTATTTCTACAAGTTCTTCCAAATATCCAACCAACACTGAGTATTCCAGTATGGGACGATCTCTCCTTTTATATTCTCTTCTGGGAAAATCAAGGATAATTGGTAGTCCTCCAATCTTTTTCACATATTCCCTAGTGTGTCTTCTCAGATCATTTATTACTTGGTTGTCCACAGCAAATAGATGTTCCCTATTCTCTTTAGTATTTGGATCAGGACAGAAACTACTTTCAAAATTATCACTGGTGGGGTTATTTCAAGAAAACAAGTTTCCTCGGCTAGCCATGCACTGGCGGCTCTCCTTCTAGCGATAGAAACTATTGAGGCCTAGAAAATTGCAGGCAACAATAGCAAGGGATTCTCCCCAGTCAAAGTTCCCAACTAGCTCGTGACTGTTTGGTGTAGGGAATCTGTTCGGTTTGCGGTCCAGCTACCGTAGGTCAAGTAACAAAAATAAAAAGGTTTTACCGGTTGCGGCCCGGTCCACCGTGTATATTTTTGTAATTTTTGACTTAAATATGATATGCAAGTGTCTATCTAAAATGCATATTGATTGAGAATGCAAGGAGTGTTCACAATGTGATGCGCAAGTTCTTACCTCTCGTCTTAGGCTCTCATGCATCTAAATCACACACAGTAAGAAATTAAATCTAACTACCTACCTATCCCTAGGGAGAAATATTGTCACTTATTAATGAGTAATGTATCATGTGCATGCATTATAAAGAGAAATTACAGATAGCTCATATTTCTTCCAAAACACATGAACAATTGAAGATATTTAAAGAACCAGATAGCCAATTGCTTATCAACAACATTCATTACTCATGGTGGTAATTTTCATAAAATGAACCAGAAATCATTCAGACAAGAACATAGGTCCTAAGAGTTAGAACAATCTCACAGTTAATGGATACAAAACTAAAAATGAAATAGTTCCTCTTCAACAAATCCATAGCATAACATTTGAACATCCCACCAAGCTTTCTCCAATAAGAAAACTGTAATTATCTATTGCTAAAGAAAATAGTTCTTCTTACAATATGTCTTCACTCATCTAACTAGGAAAAAGTCTCTCCACTTATCAAGATTCTCTATATTTATACAAAAGAGCAAAACTATTGGGATTCCCACGCAATGACTCTTGGGCTTCCCCAACTCTTCATCTCCCATATTTTCTTTCATTAAGTGTTTATGAAAATTACAATATATTACAACAAAATAAATAAGATGCTCATGAGGAGGGTCCCGCCTGATTATTTAAAAACTTCTTCCATGCTGAAGCTTCTGAAGCAATACTTTTGAATTCAGAAGGTTCCGGGAATCGAATATTTATTTTGAATTTAGCAGCCTGGTTTCTGATGACTTCTATTCTGGTTGCGCTCAGTTGAATTTGATCTTCTAACAGCTGCACACTAACCATGGCATGATCTACTTCATTCTTCAGGATCTGCTCATCTAAATCTTTTATATGCTGTATCCTTTGTTCATCTTCTTGATATCTCCTTTGCAAAATTTCCAAAAACAGGCTGTGGTTTGGAAAGGTGTCCATTTTATGTTCATCCTCAACCTGGTAGTGATTATAAGTGATCAAGAGTCTCCTGAAAAATTCTGCACAAGCCCCCTTTGTCTTCTTGACATCCTTCTTAAACTTCTCAGCTGTGTTTATGGCAAACTCTAGTAAATCATAGTCTTTCCTTAGGGATTTTTGATCCTTCATTCACCTCTAATCTCACCATCCTTCCTGTCAAGACCTCTAAAATGTCCTGAGATCTATCCACAAAATAAGAAGAGGCTTCCAAATTCTCTTCCAACTGATTGCCCACCTTCAATACCTTGCACTGTTGTTTCTCAATGGCCACCTGCAACTGGTGCATCTTTCTTCTTTGTTCAAGGACGTGCTCCTTGAACGACTGAAGGTTGACCTGCTATTCCTTGGATTCTTCTAAAGCTGTTGTCAATGAGGTAATCTACTCTTTAAGTTCTACTTTCTGCCCTTGATATTTCCTCTCATTTTCCTCCAAGGTAGCCTTATGCAACTCCAATTCCCCTATCCTGCTTAGCAATTGCTCCTTTTCAGCCCTCAACTCCTGATATTCCTGCTGCACCTTCTCCATGCATTCTTGGGTGGCCTCCATAGATCTCTTCTCTATTTAAAGGACCTGAAGCTCAGCTTTTGTATACTTGATTTCCTTTTGTATGTCTTCAAACTTTCTATTTAACCTATTATTTTCTTCTCTTTCCTTTCTTAGGGTATCTTTGAGCTGAGAAGAAGACTTCTTTGACTGCTTAAGATCCGTCATTATTTTATCTACATTATCCTTGGAAGCATGGATCAATGCAGCCCCCGCTCTAATAGTGAACCCGGGGTCTCTGTCTGTCCTGTATACAATAGTTGTATCATTTATCATTTTACCAGATGGTCCCCCAGTTTCAACCTTCCTCTTGGTCCTCTTTACTATCCTTTTCTTTTCTTTATCATAAAATATAGTAGTAAAATCCGGTACCTCCTCCCATTTCTTCTGTTCAAAGGGCATTAGCCAAAGGGTGGGGACCATAGCCTGTCTTGGTCTACTGGAAGTAGGTTCTTTAGGATATTGAATGTCAGGGTTTTCCAAGTTTTGATCCTAACTATCTGCTACATCAGAAGCTAGTTGCTCTGTCACCGCCTATGTCAGCTTTATCTTCTCTACTTCCTACTTCTTCAACTCTTCATCCATATTTATTTTTCTTTCTTCTTCTTCAATTTTGCAGCTTCTTCTGCCTTTCTGGCTACCTCTTATGCAGCTCTTCTCATTTCCTCCTCCTCTTCTTTTAGCCAGCCTTCGGCCTCTTGGTATAGTCTCCTAGCCTCTTCATTTCTTTTCCTGGTTTCCTCCTCCTCAGCCTTTGCCTGCTCATCGTGTCCCTTTCCACCTTTGGTGGTGATTTTCTTTTTAAACCTTCTTCTTAAGGACGTCATGTTCTGTGCACTACAAAAAATGGACTCCTCTCTGTCCTAGTGGCCAGTGTATTCAAAATGTACATTCGCCTCTTTGCAGTGCTCTGCAACCTTATTTTAGGAGTCATTCCTGTGGAAACGCATTTCCCCAAAATGCAATTTCTCCAACTCCTCCATGAATTCATTGGCCTTCTTTACCCTGGTAAACTTGTAACTTCCCAATATGAATGGAGAAGGAGTGTATGCTTCTTTCTTATGTTCAAATAGAAAACTCCCTATGCCATCTAAAAATACTTGTCTAACTATCTCTTTGTGGACTACATAGTCTGTGGCATACTTAGGCAGTAGTGAGGGTGCTCTAGAGCATCCAAACATTCTGAAATATAGTCCATCTTCAGTTAGATAATAGTCTGCATACTCTTCAATCACCTGCAATGCCTCCTCTGACATGCAGTTGCACTCTTGCAATAAAATTAGGGTATACAATGGAATAATTAAATGCTCACACACTTCCCTATAGTGACTGTGATATTTGTGGGCCCATAGTGGCTTGTATGCTGACTAAACTGGTGTTCTTTCTCGATCCCAGATACACCTCAGATTGGGGAAGGGTTGATTGCATAGTATGCAATCAATCAATATGGAGCTCATGCAGAACTTTGATCTCTTTTGGGACACCCCTCCTAATGCTGATGCCATGCAGGCTGAGAGGCTATTGGACACAATGTTGGCCCAGTTGAACACGGTCCCCTGTGTTGCAACATAGAAAATGATAGGCACCCACTCTAATTTGAAGCTTTTACCATGGGCCCTCCCGAAAATCCTATTCAACATCAGGGTGATGAACCTGTAAGGGGTTCTTAGAATTGCAATGTCATATTCTCCAGTCAGCCTAGTTCTAAAGTTTTTTCCAAGCATGAACATCCTCTTCAGTGTCTCGACTATGTCCATCCTTATGGCCTTCAGCCAGTATTCAGTCAGATATACTTGTGCTTCTGGTAAGTGGTAAGCCAGAGCCACATATCCAGGGCTATAAGTAGCATAACCCTATTTATCAACATTTTCAAGAAACATGGTGGTTACATTTTCCTTGGGCAGAATCCACCCAATCACCTCTGAGCATGGAAAGAGCTCAGGTTTGGTAGCAATTTTCATTAGCGAAGACCTTTCTATATTGGCATAGATGGTTTCTTCTTCAAAACCTATATCATGCACTTCTCGGCACATTATCAATCTATAGATTCCCCCCCACTGATATTCGGGCTTCACACCAACTACGAATTTGGTGTCCTCATAAGTATATTCAACTCTGGTAACGACTTGAACTTCAGGTTCCTCTTCGACCGCGGGAGCCTTCTTCTTTTGATGTTTAGACATCTTAAGTTTCGAGGAATTTCCCTGCCATGTACATAAATGTATTTTAGGTTCTGTTAGGTCATTTTCAGATAACATTTAAAGATAAAGATAACAGTATAAGAATTTTACCTCATTTGTGCTAAACATGAGTGCAGCTATGAAAAATAAGCAAACAATGTTCAAAAACAAATGCTCCTGCCCAAAAACTAAAACTGGCTCAGTCCAACAAAGTTTGGGTTTTAGAAAAACACGGCCTTTGCCAAAATGAAAATAGTCTTGAACCCCCTCTCGGTGCCATGAAATACACACTATGCAAAAGACAGAAGGAACCTAATCTAACTAGCTTAAGTGAGGATGCTGCAAGTGATAGCACACTAGAATACTGTAAATGCTCACTTCATGGTCCGACTAGTTAATGCGATTCTATCTTAGACCGGTTTGGGGTTCGGATTCGAAACTGAACAGGGTCACCCCAAGCGGGAAGTAAAACAACAAAGAGGTCCTGGTTTGTGAAGATGAGGGTGGTTGAACTATGGAACCAATCATCATGGCCTCATAAGAAAGCCATGAAAGCCCCCTGGATGGCCAAACACACAATGGGGGAAACTGGTGCGGACAGCGTAACGGCCATCTACACTGGTTTCCCCAGTAATCGAGTGTAGGATGCAAAACCATAATGGCCGTGGGATAAAACATCAAGTAAACCACAAAGACACCCCAAATAACAGCCATACCATTTACCTCAGAATATATACATGTCAGGATGGAAACCCAAGTAAAACACTAACCGCGGAGACAACAAAACAGCTCGTCCAATTGAATGGAATGGTAAAATGAGCATAAGGGCCTACCTGGCACTGCTACATGACTGGCAGAGAAAAATCATAATTTCCATGGCGGAGCCACCTAGGAGCGACGGTACCAACAATGAAAAACTCGATCTGCTTGAGCGAAAATGACAGCACAGAGAAAATTCCAAAATAATAATAAAAAATGAAACCTCCAAACTCCACTATATATACACTCCAGTCAACTACAATCGGTGGGAAAAAATAAAGTCACCGGGTGGAAAAAGGCTAAGGGGTCAAAAATCAAGTCACTATATCCTCCGCAACAACAAATGAAGAAAAAAAGTCAGAACACCCGCAATGGAGTTGGCAGGAGAAACGAACCAACACTCGCATCGGAGCTCACAATACTTGGGCCCTAGGCCATAAGATGATTAGAGAGCCGCAACGGTGAACCCCTAAAAGAAATGAGTTTCGCAGACCAGCTGAATTGGAGTAAAAAATACTATGAATCAAACAAAAAAAAAGCAATCAAGTGGATAAAACAAACTTTAGGAATCATAGTGCTTTCTAGAGCCGCAACGACGAGAGTTGACAAGAACCAAAAACCAGCGAAACAAAATGGCAAGGATCAGAAGAGGATGAAACAACTATCAGACCATTTTCTAGAACCCCTTCCACAACAGCAGAAGACATATAGACAATGGTTCCGATAGGCTTTCAAAACAACTACCGATAAAGACAAAACATCGGAATCCAAAAACACATGACTTCGAACTTGGTGTCCGGTTCTGCTCTGCAATGGCGGACGCGCAGGAGACTAGACTCTCGACCCAAAAATTCCAAAATACTTCTGAGGGTGAGGCAAAAGAAATAATTAAAACATAAAAAAAATTTCCCGCATAAAAGTAGTCTTCATTCAACATCATGTAAAACCCAAACCGAGCAAAACGAATTTAAAGGAGGGTCCCAAAAATTTTTGAATTTTGGGAAATTGTTGCAGTTGCAATAGGGCTAAAACCCTAAAAGGGGCTAAAGTTAGGGTGGAAGGGGCTAAAGTCCTGACCAAGGGCTTAAAACCCTAAAGCCCCTTGGAAAAGCTATAAAAGGAGGGTGGGGGATCACTCTCAAGACACTTCTCCCATTGCCTATTGTTATGCTGTCCGTTAATGCTTTGAGACCTTTGCCTCTCAAACCACCCACACTCCCTCTCCTCCATCTCCATTTCCATTTGAGCCATTGCTCCCCAACCAAGAGAGAGAGGCTTCCACAAGCTAGGGCATGGTGGCCCATTTTCACTAGAGAAGGTATACTTGTGCTTTCATGTTTTGCTTCTTAGTTATTTAGTTTGTTTTGGTTTCTAACCATTGTTTTTATTTCCAGGTTTTTCCATTGTAGGTTAGGTTTATTTTGCAGGTTTTGAATGCGGAACCCTAACCCGTGTTTGTAGAGGGGTTCATCAACATTTCTTCTATTTCTTTCTGTCATTAGCTTAACCCTAATTTAGTTTACTGTTCTGTCATTTCCATTTTTTTTTTCATTTTTCTCCATTTACCATTAGCAGGAACCTACCCTTTTGTCCTATAGATAGAAGGGATCCATTCTTTCCCCTGTAGCAGGGAGATATCCTTGCTACATAAACAACAGAAATCGTGAAGGAAAACACACAACAAGCTCCAGCTATGTGAGGAATAGAAAAATGTGAGTAAGGTATGGAATGGGAATGCATTTTTGGGTAATAACTTGCCCAATAAGTCAAAAAAATGATTTTAAACAATGGATGGATTCCCTAATACAAATTTGACTTCCATACTCTTCCATCACCAAATCATTAACTAACTCAACCAACTTCTAGAATAAATAAATAATTAGGAACAAAAGACAAAAAAAGTAGTTGAAAAATTTATGGGTTCTCTCTTTGACACTTACATCAACACTCTTGGATCAAGGGCTTGAATATTTTCCCTCCCTATTACTTGTGAAATCATGCCCCCAATTATTTGTTGCATTGACATAGCTAGTTGTGGGTATTCTTATTAATTTCATATTTACATGATGTCTCAATTAATAATTCACCTGGCTAGCACTATAACCATCGACATCTCTTTTAATTTTCAAACCATAGGTATCGATTTTAAATTCTAATACATAAAATGCTAAATCCATGTTGGGGCCATGGCCTTGATCTCCTCACCATGATTTAAGAACAATATTTACATTATTTGCATTTTTAATATAATGGGGTCGAAATCACGATATTACATAAACTTTTGATAAATAAAGGATGCAAAACACGTAGTACAAGGAAAAACTATATATATATATATATTCTTGCCTACATTGGCATGCAAAATTACATAGTCACATACGGAAACCATATAAAAAATGGATTCAAAACAAGTAGCATAAGGATTGAATAGGTAACAAGTACATATATTTCCATATTTATTTACATAGTCATGCAAATTTTCATAGTCATATATGATAAATATAAGCATATAGATATATGTTGATACATGGTTGTAGCTGGGACCAACATTTTGTAAAATCCATAGTCTTATATAAGAAAAAAAGGGAAAAATAAATATTCATTCAAATATAACTATTTCAGTTCTCTTTCTATTATCTACAAATGGTCTTTTCAATGTCTTTTCTTATAAGTTCCTTCAACGTGACACATAGAACTTTTCCTAGATGCATCTTGTCTTTTCACTTAGGAGTTCCAATTGAAAAACGTATCATGTGGAAATTGCTATAGGAAATTTGTAGATGATCCTGATACAATGAGAAAGATGATGCAATAAATGAATGTAGATATGGACATGTAAACAATAAATGAACTAAGCTAGTAACATGTCTAGTGGGACTCTTATTTCTTACCAAAAGATGTGATTGGATTCATCAACATTGTTGTTTTATGGGCATACTTGTTTTGCACAAGTATCATCATGAAGCATATCCTGATAGTAAGAAGTGATTGAAATATGATGGTTAGTTCAAGCAACAATAATTTGTGGAAATTTTTCCCAATATTAGAACAACTAACTCACAAAATTGCTTGAAAATATGCAAGAAACACTCAAGAAGGAGACTGAATATGTGATAATCCACAAACTATTTATGATATTAATTTACATCAGACATAATTACATAGATGTACTCTTATCATAGTGTATATACTCCAAGTGTTCTAAAGAATTAGGTTTCTATTCGAATCAATACAAAAGCAGACTTACTAAACTAGTCAAAATCCCCCATAAGTGCATAAATCACTTTCCAAATCAGTCAATATGCTCATGAATTTGATGAATGAGTATGTATAGCTCATAAGTGATGGAAATTTTAATTTATCATGATTTTAGATGAAGAAAATAAGGGAGGTGAATTGGTGCCAAAAACAAGGAAGTCTAGCTTAAAACTAGCTTTAGCTTTTGCCTTAAAACTGCAGAAAAGATGGAAACTCATGAAAAAGAAGAATTGCACACTTTCCAATCTAGGAAGATTGTAGAGTTGTCAGAATATTATCCAGGATATTTCTAACTCATTCTAGGATGAATTTTGGGAAATTTTTCCCTCAAAAATAGGTTTGGGTGCAAACTAGCTAGTGTAGGACCTAGGAAGATAATAAAAAAGATTAATTAATTTATCCTAAGTCTTGGGATGTGTTTTGATTATTCCAACACCACCTGTTAATACCAACTTTATGTACAATATCATAAAAATATCAGATATATGGGGCCTAGAAACAAGTATTAGTCACCCTGTACATATTGCTTGTCCATAGAAAAGAAGGAAAGAACAAAAACCACAAGGGGAAAATCCTCCCTTAAACATGGACATGAAAAAAAATGTATGAAATATGGTCTTCAATCTATATTCACAAAATGATAAGCTATACATAGTGACTTGAGAATGATAAATTTTCTCTTATAAAACATCTTGGTGAAGATGTCTGCAACTTGCTCACATGATGCACAATGTTACAGATCAATGACCCCATCATGCACAAGTCTTCTGATGTAGTGCATATGGATCTCGATGTGTTTAGTTTGCTTCCTCATTACTGGATCAGATGAGATTCGAATAGTACTATGGTTTTCACAATATATGACTGTATAGGTCTCTCACTCTATCCCAAACTCTCTAGGTATTCCTTGCAACCACAAACATTGAGTAGTTGCATTCACAGCTCCTCGGTACTCTGCCTCCATAGATGAAAGTGCAATTTCCATTTGTTTCTTACTTGACCAGATAATTGGTCCATCTGGAAGAATAAAAAGATATACAGAAGTTGACTTTCTATCAGTGTTATCACCAGCCCAATTAGAGTCAGTAAAACCAAGTAACTCTAGGCTAGATTGTGCAACATAGTGAATCCCATGAGTTTTTGTTCCTTGTACAAAGTTTATGATTCTTTTTTCTTCCCTCCAATGGATGTCATGAGTATGATACATGAAGAAAGAAGCCACACTCAATGCACAAGATATACCAGGTCTAGTATGGGTCAAATAAAGAAGAAAACCAATGAGTTTCTTATACAGGGTGCTGTTTTCCAATGGAGATCACTACACTTCTTCAAACTTAACTCCTGAAAGGAAGGGAGTCTTCCTTGGATTGAAATCCTTCATTCTGAAATTATTCAACAGATATGAATCATAATTGTACAAATTTACCATGATTCCAATATCTGATTGAGAAATCTCAAGCCCCAAAAATTGGCTTAATAATCCCAAATCAGTCATAAAGAACAAATGGTTCATTGCATCCTTCAAGGAGGAAATTTCATATTAGAAATTATTGTGATAAGAAATTCATCCACATAAAATACAATGATTATCAAGTAACCATGATTCAGCTTCAAATAGACATTAGGATCATACTTACATCTACAATATTTCAGTGATAGCAAAAATCCATCAATCACGGCATACGAAGATCTAAGAGCTTGTTTTAGCCCATACAATGATTTCTTCAACCTGCACACAAGAGATGGATTAGTTAAAAAATATTTTGGATACTTCAAATATGTTTATTCTTTCATATAACCATGTAGAAAATCACTCTTTACATTTATGTGATGTACTTCCTACTTCCCAGAAGCTGCAACAGACAAAACTAGTCTTATGGAGTCCATCTTTGCAACTGGTGCAAAAGTATCGTTGTAGTAAATTCCTTATAATGGAGAGAATCCCTTCACCAATAACCTTGTCTTATACTTTATACAAGAACCATCAGTAGAAAATTTAGTTTTGAAAACCCACTTACACTTGAGTAGCTTTCTCCCTGGGGGAGATCACTAGATCCCAAGTGTCACTCTTTTGAAGAGAATGGAATTCCTCTTTCATGGTTTTTTTCTATATTGGTCTTCACATGCATATTAATATGTATTTTTATTATATTGAATCATTAGAAAAAACTTATCAGCAAATAAAGGGTACTTGAAAAAAATAGAACTCTCGAATTGAGATCTAGTCCTCCTAGAATCACTAGGATTCCTAACTAGTTCCTTAGCTACTTGGATATTATTTGATTACCACTATGGAATTGTGGGTATATTTGTATATTCAATTAAATAATCATTATTAAACATATCAGAATCATAAAGTTCATTAGTTCCTTCACTTACAACCAAATATGGAAGAGGTGAGTAGGACTCTCCAATTTCTGCTGCTACCATATGATCTTCTTCGAACTGAACAATCCTTTCAATGAAGTATTTTTGAGTTATCATGTCTATAATATTGCACACTTTGTAATATTTATAATAACAAAAAAATATGCACTCTTTTATTTGGGGTTCCAAAGCCTTCCTTTTATCTAACGGAATTCTAGCCCATGCTCTTGAGCCAAAAATAGTGAAATGAGACACATCTAGTTTGTTCCCACTCCAAGCTTCGAAAGGAGTAAATCCATAAATATGCTTGTGAGGCACCCTATTCTAGATGTAGGATGCATATTTTATAGCTTCATCCCAAAACTTTGGTTGAAAATTCTTAGAATCCAACATACAAGTAGTCATCTCCTTGAGAATTCTATTCTCCCTCTCAGCCACACCATTCTGATGAGGGGTGTAGGGAATAGAGTGCTTCATATAGATGCCTGGATATTCATAATAATTAATGAAATCAGACTAGAAATATTCACCACCATTGTCATATTTTAATATCTTGAGTTTCCTCCCAGACTGGTTCTCAGCGAAGTCCTTGAAAACCTTAAAGTGGTAAAAAACTCCATACTTGAGTTTAAGGAAGTAAACCCAATCATACATGGAAAATTCATCTATGAAGGTTAATACATACTTGGATTGACTCATGGAAATATGAGGTAATGGACCAACAATGTCACTGTGGATGAGTTCAATAGGTTCTAAAGTTTTTTCATGACTAAATCTCTTATACTTATGCTTTGTATGTTTTCCTAGAATGCAACCTTGACAGACTCCTTTGGAAAACTTTACCTTTGGTAATCCTAAAACCATATATTTTTCACAAAAATATGAAAGTTATTTATAGTATTTATGACCAAAAATATCATGCCAATGTTTAATTGCTTCATTGGCATGGGTGAGGAGAGAAGAGAGGTTGGAGAAAGAAATGAAGTGTGAGAACCTGTATAATTTAGAACTATGATCCAAAAAACCTTTAGCAATGACTCTACCATTTGCAATATCAGATATTTCAACTTCACTAGGAGATAAAAAAACCTTCTTAGGAGACCCACTGTGGGTCATCTGGTAGAGTGACAAGAGATTAGCAGTAAGACCTGGGACATACAAAACATTATTAAAGGAACCATGGTCAAAATCAATGATACCTTTACCCTTACATTCAATTTATGAGTTATATCCCAGTAAAATCTTAGGACCCTTTGAATCATTAAGAGATGAGAAGGATTTCTTTGCTGAAATTATGTGCCTAGAAGCTCCAAAATTGATGATAAAGGAAGGAGATCTTACAATGCTTGCAACCAGGGCATGTCCTCTCTCTTGGTATTTGAAATTGGATCCTCCTTCCTTGTTTCTTGTGCAACTAGGGAGAGAGATGTTGTTCTTCTCTAGGATTTGAGTCAGCATATCGATTTTCTTCTTCATGCAATAGCTCTCAGGACGAAATCTCTTACCACAGTATGTGCACTTGTTATATTCACCTTTACCTTTCTTCTTCTTAAAGTTATTCTTCTTGGAGTTTGATGACTTCTCTTGAGACTTGGAATTGTCTCCTTTTTTATCTGGAGTATTTTTATCTATATTCTTGTGTTTGGAATTCACCTTGGAATCTCCAGAAACCAAATCTTGATCTTTGGAAGGTTTGATGGTACCCAACAAGACAAATTTGTCTTGCTCTTGAGTCAAGGATTACATGAAATATTTTAGTGAAGGAATATTCCAATTTCAAGTTGTCACCTTGGTGGAATGGAAGGATGAAAAAAATACTAAGTAAATAGTACCAAGCTTCAAAAGGACGACCATGATTGGTTATTCATCTTCTTTTTCAATCCTACAAAGTTTTAGCTGCAAAACTAGTGATTTGAATTTCGAGATCTAGAATTGCAAGGATTCAAAGCTACTTGGACTTAGTGCCATCAACTCATTCTCTAGTTGGTAAACTCTCATATTATCATTCTTTCAAAACAAATATTGAAGTTTCTCCGATACTACATTCGCTGATGTAAGACTATCAAGATCAAATATAAGGTCTCTGGAAATGCTCAGACATAAGAGACCATACGACTCATCTCTCCTATTATCCCATTTGATATTATTTGTTTTTTCAAGAGGATCATATCCAATTTACATGTTCATTCTAAAGAGGCATTTACTCTTCATCAAAATCTGCATCCTTTCCTCCCATTCGAAGTAATTGAAAGGAGTCAAGATGATTGGTTGAGATTGATCCATTCTTTAGCAACTGCAACTTTGACTAGTCAGTCTGCACTCCTAGTGAGTGATTTTAAACATTCAAAATAAAACTGAAGAGAATAAAAATCAATCTAATAAGGGAGCTCTGATACCATATGTAAATTTATCTCAAGCTTAGAACAATTTAACTCACAAAATTGCTTAAAAATATGCAAGCAACACTCAAGAAGGAGACTGAATATGTGATAATCCACAAACTTTTGATGATATTAATTTACACCAGACATCATTAAATAAATTTAGGCTGATAATAAAGTATATACTTCAATTATTTTAAAGCATTAGGTTTCTAGTCTAATTAATACAAAAGTAGAATTTCTAAACTAGTCAACATCCCCCATAGGTGCATAAAGCACTTTCCAAATCAATATGGCTTCTCACAAATTTTTTGAATGAGTATGTATAGCTCATAAGTGATGGAAAGTTTAATTTATCATTATTTTATATGAGGAAAATAAAGGAGGTGAGTTGGTGCAAAAAACAAGGCAGTCTACCTTAAAATAAGCTTTATCGTTTGCCTTAAAACTATAGAAAAGATGGAAACTCCTCAAAATGAAGAACTGTGCACTTTCCAATCTAGGAAGACTATAGAGATATCAAAATATTATCCATGATATTTCTAACTCATTCTAGGAGGCAGTTTGGGAAATTTTGACCTCAAAAATGGGTTTGGGTGCAAACTAGCTAGTGTAGGACCTAGGAAATTAATAAAAAGACTAATTAATGTATTCTAAGTATTGGGATGGGTTTTGATTATTCAAATAGAAGAAAATGAAATTTCAGTAAGATATTGGAGCAATAATTGTTTAGAAATGATTGCAAACATGGGTACAAGGATGACAATGATAACAAAGTTTTTCTCCAAATGGCATAATAATAGCACTAACAATCAAGTAGTTTCTTTTCCCTGGAAATGAAATGTATTGAATTTAGAGTTGTGTTTATCTGTGGGCCATGTCTTGTAAATATATTATAGGAAAATTTATATCTCTAGCAATGATAGACATAAATGAAGCATGGTAAATGAGATATACAACCAAAATTCTTAAAGCAGATCTATCTACATATAAAATTCCAATCATTGGTTTTGTGTCTATTTTTACTACAAGCTACACTAAGCATGATTAGA
>LPNX010926284.1:81647-103073 GCA_001517045.1 Pseudotsuga menziesii | reverse complement strand
TATATATATATACACACACACACACACACACACACACACACACACACACACACACACACACATATACATATTCTTTTCCCATGGGCAATGTGGAAACCTGCTAAATAACAATAGTGGAGAAGAGGAAAATTCTCCACTATTTTAAAAAATGTTGATAATAATATTGTAAAAAGAACATTAATGACTGCAACTAAATAAATAGAAACATAGTATTTCAACATCCAAAACAAAAAGTTTCCATTGAAAATAGCAATAAAGGTCTAGTACTATCAATAAATTCAGAGACCTAGTTGACTGAAAGAAAAAATGGAGGCTATATTCCACATTTTGGCAATATGATCTGCTACATGTTATCAACCAAAATGATTTTGAAAACAATGTAGTAAGAGAAGGACAAAGAAAACATGACATAATATCATAAATTGCTTCGGACAAAAGAACATAATAATTAATGGATCATTGAATTTAATATCATAGTAATTGGTCACAAGAGTTGTACAGAGCAAGTTGATATGAAACCAATTCAACAAATAAAACGTAGGAAAAGTAATGGTAAAAAATAAGGGATTTCTTTACATAAAAGAACACAATATTCACTATATCATTGAACCTTACACCACAACATTTTACAACCAAAGAACAAGGTCTCGTTTGAATAACATTATTACAATAAAGAGAAGAATGGAGAATTGAATTCGAAGATGAAATAAATTATTCTGTCCCATTGGATACACAACTTAATAGAAAGCGAGGAAAATGACCTAATTTTTTTAAATCAAGTTTTTTTAAGAGTTGGAGAAAGGAAATTTTATGCAATCCATCACTTTCAATGTGAAAAATCCCTTGTGTATAGAAATGGCATCAAGTACAAAAACCATCAAACATCTCATATCCATATCATGAAAATCTATATTAACATGTAAATCAACCTTAGGAAAACTGATAACTTGTTGAAGGGTTAGAATAAAATAAAAATACCAAGAGCCATGTCCACAATAATAAAAAAATGTATTGCAAGCAACATGAATCCTATAAGTGCAATCATTGCAAGTGCACATTTATATTATTTATTTCCACAAGCACCAAGTATCCTCGAAATCCATTTCAAATAGCCAACCAAGCAAAAACAAATATTCACCAATCACTACACAAATCAATGTTATAATAAATTTCCACACTTCTAGCTGAACACCCAATCAAACCTTCTGGTAGAATATTCAAGTATCCATTTCAATATCCAAAGGAAAAAAATAATAGTATCATATGACAACACTAGGAATACAACCCATTTCTAACAAAAACTACACCTTTTTTTGGACCACACACACACACAAATGTCTAGACACATGTGGTGCATGACAACCTTTAACTAGTAATGGCATTTCACCCAAAAACAATTCCTCTTGTTACCTACAAAATTATTCACTCCACAATGGCAACCTACAAATATTGCAATTGATATTTGTGTTTAGCACAACACTGTGAATATGATACAGTGCTTCCTTGAATCAACTACAATATCTTACACATTATCAAAGGGATTTACAAAAAGACCAAAATATTTTTACATCAAGATATTATGCTACAAACAATAAACTAGGAATCCATACATTGTTATTTCTCAATAACACAACCACAAACACACAACAACATAAAAAAGAATTTATCTTTTAGACTTGTAGCAATAGAAAAAAGCTTAGTTATTTTTACATATAGGAAACTAGAGTTATTTTTACATATAGGAAACTAGAAGACCTAGAAAATTCTTGTTGTAAATTTGTCTCCATTACACAATGGTTTGTGTTATTAGGAAAATATCACACATATGCAACATGTTTTCAATTTACATGGTAAAGCATTATCAAGATACATCATGCATCTAATCGAAGACACCTTTACAAGACCCAAGGAGAATCCTTTGTCCAAAAATTACCTAAATAAGTCAAAATACATAACCACATGGGAAATACTTAGTTTATACATGAGACAACACATGTCACGAGTAAAACGTTTTCACAACAACACAAATATTCCTTCGATACACATGCAACTAATAGAAATGGTGGGATATCACCCACCAATGGAACATTAAAGGCTCGTGAAAGCTCCATTTATGCAAATAATCAAAATTGTGTCTCTTCACACACTTAGTTTCCTTAAATGGCCTCTCTTTGTACCTTGGAGACACATCACAGATCATTGGGTTCACATTGGGATCTTGTTATTTTTTAGCTACCTCTTGTCCTATAAGATAAATCCACATGCATGCTAATTGTAAAATATTTTTTACAGAAATATTATTCTACTAGATTTGTGGTTGAATTCCCTTATAGCTCACCATTTTCCTCTTGTCTAGCAATCACCAAGCTCTCTTACCTCTTTCCTCAAAGGGGCAAGTGTTCTCTGCATTTGTTTTTCAAGCCACTTGAAATATAGTGTGGGATACATAGACCTCCCTACGGAGGATCATTTGACTCCATTTGGGGTTCACATATCCAAGGTGTTGTATATTCTTGACCATTGGGAAATATAAGAATTGGTTGGGAATCTATTGGTTTTTGGAGTTTGCATCTCTTACTCCTTCTTGCATTTGTTTAACTTTGTTTTTTTGGGGGTTCTATTTCTACTAATAATAACTTAGAAAATCACTTGGATCAATCACCCACACCCACAAGAGGAACCTAATACTAAGGCCTTGTTTTATTCTACAAGGCCTTTCCCCTAACCAAGTGGGAAGAAAGCACACTTGTGTAATATTTTCCACAACAATATTTATGGTGACTCCACTTTGTTTTAGTTAATTTTTATTTCATTAGGTTGTTAGTAGTGGAGGGGATAATTTCTAGAATTTAATGCTTTGCAAGTTAACAATAGCATCCCTTTCATCCTAGGAAGTCAGACCTAAGAGTCTGTTTCATCCATTCTATCAAACGTGCAGCTCTTGACCTCTTGGTTGCATTGACAACACGAACATACCTTCGAAAATCAAGCAATCTGTGCATATAGAAAGACTCCTACCTGGGCATATTTCTTTCTCTTGATAGAGAAACCTTCTTGCATTGTAACCACATGATAGAATGCCCATGAGTCTTTTTGTCATGATATAATGGATTTGTTAATTGTTTTTCTATACTGTTCTATTTGTTTGTTTTTTACCTATTTTGAACAACAATTTTGATGTCTAATTGCTGCTCACTAATGAACTAGGACTAAGTTAACTTGTAATAATTACATGTTTCTTTAGTAATTATCCCATATAGACTAATATTATGAAGTAAAGGGGTCATCCCTCAAAATATACTTAGGTAACAAACCTTGAGGCTTCCAAAGGGACTCATTGTTGTCACTAGAATTCAATATATCTCATGCTTATTTGCTTTACTTAACATATTTAGCTAAACTAGTGTAAGATCCACTTTTTTGCACACAATAAAGGACCTAAAGACCCTCCTCTCCCTGAGTATTCTCTTAATCTCACATTTCATACGATCTTGGTGAATAAAATACAAGAGTGAAGTGTGAAATACCTCCATTACACACTTATCATTTGTTTCTTTTTGCAAACATCATTAGTATATTTAGAGCTCAAATTATAATTCAAGTTTTGTTTTGAGAAATTTATTTAATTGGAAACAATACAATTTTATTACATCACATGTGATTTCCACTTGCACACACTAAGGGGTCTAAATACTCTTTCAATGCTAGTATACTATTCATCTCACACTCCATATGATCTTGGTGAATAAAAAAGGAATGGAATTTCTAAATACCTCCCTTACACACCTGAATTAAATCAAACCCATAAACTCAGCCATTATAAATTCTAACCAACAAAAATCCTCCAAAAGAGGTCGCAAAACAAATATTTTTAGTTTGGTAGGATTGATTGGGATAGGGATCCAAACAACACTCACCAATATAGTTTCATTAGAAATGGTTTGAAACATAGAATTTTTATCTTTTAGAGTGCTATCAAATCCTACTATAAGAAAATTTTCAAAGAAATCCCTGATCAAAAGTTTATTGTGATCAAGGAGGTAAAACATAAGGTATAACTTCCATTCTCTCCCCTATGAGTCACTCGGCTCGTTGTAAGGAGATGACACTATATTGACTAGGCCCAAAACCTGATCCACACTTGATGCAAGGTAACCCTAGTAGACAAAACTTAGGGCATCACCAAGGAGAATTTGTGAGCGCAAGTGACTCCTGAAGTCAGCTATTGTCATTTGGAGGTGTTTTTGAGTCTCTGATTAGAACATTGGCCCCATAGCTCTTTTTTACCTCCGCTAGTAAGTTGTTTTGTGGATTCCATTATCACCAACAATTATGTTTTGGGAGGATTTTGGGAGGTATAAATACAAGTTCATTTAACTTGTAATTTAAAAAGAACCTACATGTGGACATATTTACTCTAAGTGATCGTTGCACATATCACTCACTTATTGCACCCTTTTTGCATATGTTGTGGTTGGGTTATTTTTGTATTTTCTCATTTTCGTTTATTTACTACCCATCACTTGCACTTTGATACTATAATTCCAGCATAGAGGAATAAAACCCCCCATAAATCAGTCCCACAAACTACAAGGCCTTTCCCCTCTTTCCAGGGTTGTTTATGGTACATGAGGTGTGTCACTTGTTCAAGGCTGCTCCTAGACCACATTGATTGGAACCTCTAGGAGAGGACATACACCACTTGAATCATTCTCTCCCCTTGAAGGAAGTGTTGAACCTTTTATCTCCTCTTCATATTGAAGAGGATCACCTTTGTTTACTTCCCCAAGAGTTAATACAACACCTTCTCCCCCTGCTTCGAGAAGAGACCAAACTACATATTTATCTTCCCATAGAATACAAATATCACTACCACATATTCCAAGTTCTCCCCCCTCATGGAAATAACACACATAATACAATGGCGTTCCCCAACCCAAACCTACCATCCATGGTAAGTCTAAATATCCATAATCTGGATAAGTTGTTAATCATCCCATATATCATGATGCCATTTGGCCCTATATGCTTGAAAATATCCAATTAGGAATCCCTAAGTTTTAACGGAAACAAGGATATGATCCTACTAACCATATCGTTTCTTTCCATCTATGGTGTTCCTGAAACAACATAGTGGTAGAGTTGGTAAGACCTCATCTCTTCTAAAGAACCCTCACTGGTACAACTACTAATGTATGTGAATTTGACCTAGGAATCTCATACCACATATGAGACAATCACCACAATATTTATCTCCTACTTACCCATAAGACATGACCTAGGCCTCAAAATTTTTCAGGGAATTTTGATAAAACATTGTGACACACATCATAAAAAAGATTCATTAATGGAATCATCCTTACACATTATGTAAAATAATTACTCACCCTCTTTTCCTATTTGATTGGTTCCTCAGATATCTTTGACCAATTATTTCAAAAGATGTGGCTACCTCAATTCCTCAAAATGAGTAGGAATCATACCATGTTGGAATAGGTAGTGCTAGTCAAGAGACCTCAAAATTTGATGAAATAGTAGCATCCATACTATCAAAAAAGATGAGGCAAAAAACCATGGATAATCATAGCATGAATTCCTTTTTGTGACAGTTTTTTCCTAAGAGAGAAATAAAAATAATGGATATGACAGGAGATATAAATCTAACGGTAGATCTAAATCACCTGGAAAAGGAATAAGGAAGTGATAGAAATGTGATAAATATTGGCACTATAAAAACAATTGCATATCTAAGAATGTTTGGAAAGCATAGGTATATAAGGATAATCCTTGTGTAGAGGCAAAGACCTATTCAAAATAAGGAGGGGATGTGTACCTAGCTTCCATGGGTAATCATTCAGAACATGATATATGGATTATTGAATCAGGTGTGTCATGTCATATGACCCCTCATAGGGAGTGGTTCTGTGAATATGAACATTACAATGGAGGATATGTGTACTTGGGAAATGATTTCCTAGCCAGTATCGTTGGACATCGTAGAGTAAATCTAAAGCTAAAGGATGGAAGGATTAGAACTCTACCTTTACTACACATTCCAAATCTAGCAAAAAACTTGGTATTTGTCAGAAAGATGGATGTTCTAGGTGTAAAAACTATGTGTGGAGATGGTTCTTGCAAAATGGTTTGAGTTTCAATGGTATTGATGAGTGGAGTTCGGTATGAAACACTATACAAACTATTGGGAAGAACCATCATCGATGAATGTAATAGTTATTTTGTGCTTAGGGAAGGAGGTAAAGATGACGGAACCTTAACTACATCAGGAGGAAAGACGATTCCTTGGCATCAAAGATTAGGTCATATCACATAAAATGGCCTTCGAGCATTACAAGCTAAATGTATGTTTTAAGGTATGATTGATTGCAATATCAATTTTTATTTATGTTAACATTTCATATATGGAAAACATAATTGAGTAATATTTGCATATGGTGCTACAAGAGCAAAGGGTATTCTAGAGTTAGTACACAGTGATGTTCTTGGAGCTATCCCTATTCCATAATTAGGTATATATGTGTATTTTTTTCATTTATAGATGATTTCTCAAGGAACACGTGGATTTATTTCCTTCAAAATAAATATGAATTATTTTCTAAGTTTAAAGAATTTAAGGCTCTTGTAGAGAAATAGTTAGAAAAGAAAATAAAGGTGTCGAGGACAGATAATGGTGGAGAATTTTGCGAGAATGAATTTGGGGAATTCTATAAGAAGTGAAATATAGAAAGGAAAAAGAATACTCCATACACACCTCAATAAAATGGAGTTGCTGAGAGGATGAATAGGACGTTGATGTAAAAGACAAGAAGCATGCTAAGCAGTGTTGGGATAGGACAAGAATTATTGGTAGAGGTGGTGGAGACAACATGTTACTTTGTAAATCGATAACCCACATCAATATTGGTTGAAAAAACTCCACAAGAGGTATGTACTCATAAGAAACCCTCTATTTGGCATCTCAAAGTTTTTGGCTATGATGCTTATGTACATGTTCCAAAGGAGAAAATGAGCAAGTTGAATAACAGAGCTAAAAAATGTGTCTTTATTCGCTATAAAGATGGCATGAAAGGTTATAAGCTTTTGAATACTGTAACTAAGAATAAATTTTACAATGGAGATGTGTTTAGATAGGTTAAATAAGTCCCCATACAGGAAGTGACTTCAAGCCATTGGAAAAGGAACCCATGAATATAGAGTTTGAGTTAGAAAGTGAAGAATCTTACTCAACAGAAGCAGCTGAATCATAAGAAGAAGAAACACATACCCCATTTTTTAGGAGATCATCTCGAGAAAGAACGAAACTAGAAAGGCATTCCCCTCCTGATTTTTAATATCATTTTTCATTTTCTATTATTGATGATGATAATAGAAATGTGAAAAAAATTGTTGATTCAGAGGATAGTGAGCTCTAGAAGAAGGCCATGGTTGAAGAAATGGATGTCCTGGACAGAAATGAAGCTTGGGATCTAATCTAGTTACTAGATGGAATAAAATTAGTTGGGAGAAAATGGATGTTTAAAAATAAGTTGAATGCATAAGTAAATTGGATATGTACAAAAATCGCTTTCTAGAAAAGGGATATTCTTAGGTAGAGGGAATTGATTTCAGTGAAATATTTTCTCCAATTGCAAAATTAACTTCTATTAGATTTTTTCTTTCTATTGGTGTTTCTTTTGATCTTGAAGTAGAGCATATGGATGTGAATACAATGTTCTCACATGGATATCTTGAAGAATAAATCTACATGAAGCAACCAAAAGGGTTCACAATAAAGGGAAATAGAGAGTTGGTATGTAAACTAAGGAAATCCTTTTATGTTCTAAATAAATATCTAAGAATGTGGTACAAAAAGTTTGAAACATACATACTTGGATTGGGTATTTTGAGAAGCAAGGATGCTCAATGTGTATACTCCAAACATATTGGTGATTAGTTCATTAACATAATATTGTATGTTGATGACATGTTGCTGATTAGAAACAACAAAGATGTTATAAAGGAGGTGAAGTCTCATTTGTACTCAAAATTTGACATGAATGATCTCAGTGCTACAAACTTCCTTATGGTAATCGAGATAAGAAGTGATCATGCAAACATGAATATCTAGTTAAACCAAAGAAGAATGTTGAGATGGTAATATAGATATTAAACATGCAGGAAAGTAAGCCAGTCAAGGTTCATATTCCTATAGGTTTAAATTTATCTATAGAGCAGTGTCCCAAGACACAGGAAGAGGAAGAATACATGTCACGACTTCCATATTCCAGTGTAGCTAGATGTTAAGTGTGAAATGTTGGGCAAAGTTGCCCCTATAGTGTGGCACTTTATCCCCTATATGGTGGTGTATTACATATTATTGATGTAGGCTCAGTTCTACTAGTGGGTCTATTATTTGTGAATATACACTTTTTTCTCTTATATATAGGAAGGATATATTTTCATTTGAGTAAGCATTGTATAATATATTTCCTTTGGTACACAGTGCATTGTGTAAAGAGGTTCCTCCCTCAAAGAGGATTTCTATTCATCTATATTATTCATTATTAAGGCATGGATTACTCTCTTCTTTTCAATTTTTCTCTTATTGTGTTATTTATGGGACTTGGTTGCATAACATTTGGTATTAGATCTCTTTCTTTGGGATTGGCTTATGCAAAACGAGTCATCTTTGAATTTTCTCTACAACTTTGTTTCTGCCAAGATTCATAGATGTAGGTTAAAAAAACCACTTATAAAAGAAGCCTAGATATTTCCAGTCAAAAATTCATATCCTGAACCATTACAGTTTTAGATATATTCATAGAGGAATCTAGAGTTATTCACTAGTCCAAAACCTAGTCTCAAACAAGTGTTTTGGGGAAAAAGGTCATTTTTTATGCATATGATATCCAAATTGAGTGAGATATTCTTCATTTGAAATAATATGGACCAGGTTATATTTGGTACTATTTTTATCTCCAGAAACAAAATATTGGACATGTGGCATACCGTACAAGTTCTCTCTTCTCGATAAGACAAAAATATGGAGTTTTGGGATATTTGAAATAAATTTTTATTAGGACATCCAAATTAGGTTTTACATGTAGAATTATAAATAGGAAACATCGAGGTACCGCAAATCAAATTTTTGGACTTAGAGAAGTTGAAATTAAATTTTTATCTCAGTTACAAGTCAACCCTAAAATAATCTTCCAATTAGGGTCTGAAACAAGTGTTCTAGGGGAAAAGGTAATATCAAGGAATCCTATATCCAAATTGATTTATACCTATTGCATCCAAAAGAATATGGATAAGGTAATTTATGGTAATATTTTAAGATATAGAAACAAAATATTGGACACGTGGAATATAATACAAGTTTGGTCTTGTAGATAGGCCAAAAATAAGAATTTTTGGGAGATATGCAATAACTTGTTGTCACGTCCAAATTTGGTCAGACCCAAGGCATCAAAAAGTGGTCACATCAGGATAAAATAGGCCAAAATGTTCGACCCAGAGGAGCTGATATTCCAATTTTACCTCAATTTCAAGTCGATCCTAAAACAATCTTCTAATCAGGGTTTGAAAAAAGGTTTTCTATGCAAAAATTTTATAACCAGATCATTCAATATCCAAATTGAGTGATACTTGTTGAATAAAAAATAATACTGACCATAGTATCTGTGGTATATGTTTCAGCATTAAATTCAAAATATCAGACACTTGGATTATTGTACAAGGTGAATCTTTTGGATAGGCAAGAAATAAGAAGTGTTGAGAGAATTACAATATAGTTTTACTAGTGAATCCAAATTAGGTCAGACCCATGAAATTATAAAGAGGACACATCAAGACAACAAAAGCATAAGTTGCAAACCTAGAGGATATAAAATCTTAAATTTATCTCAATCCAAGTTAAGCATAAAAAAAATATGACTTGGAAACAACATATCAATTTCTGAAGTAAAACGACTTTGCAACTTGATGCAAGGTTGGTGGATTTGGTCACCTAGGTAGAAGGATTTATGATGAACCAGTAGTATAAGAGAAGCTCTATAGGTCAGATGGGTCCACCCAAGATGGTTCTTTCTCCTCCCCATGGGGAGAGAGATCATCGGAGGAACACGCCCTCGGAGGAGGGGTCCGCAATTCCCACTCTGATATCGGACATGGAAATCGAGAAATGAAAAGGACTAGAAATTGAAACTAACTTGCTCATAGATGGGGAAGGTTCTAGTGGGATCAATAAAGAGGAAACAACAAAACAAGAAACAAGAAGGACAGGATAGTGCATACCGAAATCCAATAGAGTGCCAAAGCTTCAAATTAAATCAGAAAGAGTTAGGGAAGACATTCAATACATGAAATATTGTGCCCTCATATACAAGTTTGTTGGGATCTGGCTCAAAGAAAATACCCTAGTCTGGTGGATTAACACCATGTGGAAACCCCAAGGGAACTATGACCTTCAGCTAGTTGTAAAAGTATTCTTCAGAGTAATATTCTTTAATGAAGAAGATAAATCTCAAATTTTTGAGAATGGTCCATACTTATATAATTCGGGGGGACTCTTCCTAAGGCCATGGAAAGAGAGATTCAACCCTTATAAATAAAACCTCATGATTGGCCCAGTCTATATAAGAATGTACTCTCTCCCAATGGAATACTGGAAGGAATAAATTATGATGGATATAGGGAATATGTTGGGAAACTTCATCAAAGTCTCAAAGAAAACCTAACATCGGAAGTATATCTCTTATGCCAGAATATGTATATACCTCAACATTTCTAGATATCTACCAGATGAAATCGAGTTATCCTAGGAGGATGTAGAATGCTTCCAGGAAAAAGACTAGGAACAGATCTCATTCATATGCATAAGATTCCATGAGCATAGACACCTATTCCATAGCCACTATGTCTAGCATATACTCTTTCTGCTGAGAGGCCACCCCCATGCTAGGCTATGAGGCCACCAAGGTGAAGGAAAAACCTATAGGATTATGTCTCTCATCCCATAACCCAATGTTCTCTATATGCTTAGCCAAACACTAATATAGATCTCTAAAGGGATCTCACTTGGCCCTCACAACATTGGATTCCATAATACTTGCACCACATGACACCCTTCTTGTCTCAGGAATCCCCTTCACCAATCCATGGCATTTTTGGGTGATCCATCTTATTGAGTGCTTCCAATGTGTGCATAGAAAAAGAAACATGCTAAGAATTGTTGGAGAACCAACTGTACCCTAAATGATTAACTTCTCAATTATCTATGAGTAGCAAAAGACAATGGAAAAGGGTCCCTAGCTCTCCCATGATATATTCTCACCTACAACCATCAATATCACTTCCAAATTTGTAGCTTTGTCCCTAAATTCAAATTTCTTGGGTTATACACAATCAAGGAAAACAACATAAATTTTTTGTTAGTGTAGATATATGTGAGAGTGAGAGAATGAGGGTTGAATTCAAGAGGTATGAGAAAATGGTGACAATACAACTGACATGGATTTTGACAGTAGAAGAAAGGAATCCTAGAATCTATAGAATGACTTCTGGAAGCTGACAAAACTGTCACAAAAATGCATTTAGTCCCATGCTTCAATAATTGCATGAGGTGAATTTTCCCACCAACCCCACATATCAATTCAATGATTGGAAAAATTAGATAATTGGATTATTCAAGGTAGATGAAAAAAATTGGATGAGTTCAAAGGTTAACACTTGAAAACAAGGATAGGGTATTCCATGGGACCCCTTTCCTCTTCCCCTCTGGTGGAATGATAACCCCTTTGGTTCTTTTTACACAACCATTCTTGGACTATTATATTATTTATCCACATAATATTCACATATATTTCCAGTTAGCAATACAAGCACATAGTATGCAAGTAACACTATGTACATGATACATGCATATCCATTAACTAGTCCGCCCTTGGACTTGATCTCCGCGGTAGGAATCCATACTAGCATAATTAAATAATTTACATAACTTCATTCAATACAAAACAGGGGTCAAACTAGGGGTATTACACTGATATGGTGTTATTTCAAAACTTTATGTTAGTGCTATCATATTTATTTTATGTGAGTAATAGGGTGATATTAAAACTTTAAGTTAGCTCTAACATAAAAAGAGTAGCATGGCTACAATGTCCTTGTGATAGATTTGGAAAATAGGAGGTGTATAAACTAATTACATTCAGTACTTTGTGCAATAGAAATAAACTAAGCATAATGGACATTGGATACATACTTCACATTAGAAAAATACTATGTATCGGATAGAGATTCGGTACTGTACATACCTTGCAAATGACACATACTTTTCATTAACATAACAATTTTTTTATTGGTAATAGAAAAGCAGAAATAAATTGTCATGTCCCCTCCCCTCTACTTGGTGAGATAGAGGACGTGACTCAACTGATCTTTCTATAAAACTAGGTATCTAGCCCCATGAACATAAACAATAATGCATTGAAAATAAAATACACGTGTATATGCATAATGAAATAATATACAACGGAAGAAAATCTCATTCAACACATTCATAATGTTCATAATAAATCATAAAAAAAATACATTGCATAGTTAACACAAGAAAATACTTATATTGAAAAGAAGTTTCCCCACAACTGGCTATGTCGCTGCAACGTTCCACCCAACCATAAGCCAGTGTGCTCATTAATGTCTCAGTACCACTACCACCCTTGAGTTGGAAATGATTTCCACAAGGAACTAGGGAACATCAGGCTCACACATAGCCAAATACAATCAAGGTTTATCCAAGCCAATCTACAATTGGGTTTACCATGATGCTAAGGAAGTGGAAAGGTAGAATTACTAAGCTAGTGAGATCAACCATGGAGCTATGGACACTTGCACAAGATCTATCTATGTTTTCTTTCCACAATAGCTACACACCCAACACAAGGAAGTATTCCCTTCACTGCTACAAAGTCCCTCAGGCTATACCTGTTGAAATATTGTAACTTCAAAGAATATTCTATATGTATCTTTTTGTGGTGCTTGATGATCCTACCAGGAGAACCACTTGTATTACATTGTACCCCGATGCTCCTAATCAAAATAACTAATAAGAGTCATGAGGTAGTCCCCTCTAATTGTAAAGGTGGGTCATCAGCACCCCAGTGTGGTTACTTGAGCCTACATGTGTAACTCGAGCCTACGTGTCAAATGAGTTAACTTAAGTGAATGACTGAATATAAATAGAGGTGTAGTGATCCTCATTTGACACACACACTCTCACTTGTGTAGCGCATTAGTGGAGAAGAGAAGTAGCTGGAGAAGGAGGAGGATCAGGCTTTGATCTCCTTGCTGGTTTTATATTTTATCTTTTTGGGGAATCTATATTGAGGAAGCTTTTGCTAGGTTTTTCCCTTTAGGGTTTTCCTAGGATAAATCTTTGTGTTCCTTTTGTATGGTTGTGCTTGTCTATCTTTCAGTGATCCTGTTTATATGCTTTTTGTTATGAAAATGAAATGAAATACTAATGTCTTAGCTAAGCATATGGAAATTTAACATGGTATCAGAGCTAACCTAAGAAGAAGACATTGTGCAGCTGTAGAAGCTAGGTATTCTTAGAAGCTAGGGATTCTTACTTTTTGGGTATCTCTCCACAATCCATCAGCAAAAGTATGCTAGGATTACACTCCATTGAAGGGCGCATCTTTCTGTCGAAGCGGAATTCGATTCCAAGCATTTTCAGTTTTCGATGTGGAAATTAGGGATTTCTATAGAAGAGGAATTTTTGAGTGAGACTAGAATAGGATTTTTCTCCTCATCAAAACCGAATATTAGAGACCTAGATCAAGAAATTTGGTTGGGTGAAACTCCAAGAAAGTCAAACCCTAGTTTGACCTCGAGCTAGAAAAACCCTAAATACTAAAACTGCTATGTTTTGGTACATTCACTATATTCCGCGATTGGTGAAGGATAGGGAGTTGAAAATTACAGGGGCCAAATATAAACTCCTAATGAACACTTTATCAAAAATTCATCCTCAGATTCGCTTTATTCCAGGAGATATGTTCTCTCCAAGTTAGGGTTCAAGCCTCTTCCAGAATTCATCCCTAAACAGGACACCTGGGGAGAATTGAAATATCTTGGGATACAGAGGTCAAAATGGAATTACTGAATATGTTCCAGAAATTAAACGGACTTTAATTTTGGTGGTCCAAATATCAGACTCAGAAGATGAACTAGTGACACATGGCATGCCGTACAACTTCACTGTTCGGAACAGTCCTGTAACAGGTCACCTTGGGAAAAGGATCATAAATCCAAAATGGTGAAACCAATTATGATTAAAAATATGGTTTTGGATTAGGGACATGTTAGGTTACCTCAGTACAAAATTTTAGACACACAGGATCTGTAATTTCGGAGATATCATAGAAACAGTAATAGGCATTTCTGCAGAAGAAATTGGAAATCTAAGGCTTCCTGTTCTGGGAGCTTCCCTCCACTGTTTTCAGAAAAGGAGTACATTGGAAATCTCCATTTGAAGAGATATATATATCTATCCATTTATATATAAAATATTCCAATTTTTGAAAATTAGGGTTTCTGTGACAAACCCTAGATCAGCGAGCTTCGGAACCAAGACGGACACCTCAAATCGAGGTTCCAGTTCCAGAGGGAGATGAGTCTAGAAGCCTTACACAAGAAGAAATTGGTCAAGGCCAAGAATATCATTGCTGATTTAGTCATGAATAAACTTGTACCACAAGTGTCTCCCCAAATACACTGAAGATGTTTGATTCCTTGACCAAGCTATTTGAAGATAAGAACTTAAATCAAAACATGGCTTTGAGAAAATAGTTGAAGAATGTGAAGATCCACAATGCAGAACAACTTGAAGCGGTAGAAGAATAAGTGGAGAATGTAGAAGTGGTGATAGCCACCTTGAATGGCCTCCCAGAATCATGGGATTCATTCATGCAAAGAATGTGTGCCAGAAGGAAGTAATTAATTTCAACAGACTTTGGGAAGAAGAAGAAGCTCGTCTCATAAGAAGAGAAGAAGAAAGATGGAAGCAATTGAAGATCAAGCTCTCAAAGAAGATCCCTCAAGCGATGAGGAATATGAAGAACTCAATTCTTAAAGAACCTCTTATCCATCTTATCATCTAGATAAGAAATGATGATTTCATAAATGAAGAAGATGATGAAGCAGAATGATCAAGAAGGAGTCTACCCACGAAACAAACAAAAGATAAGTATTCAATTGTCATTTAATGATATTGTTTTGTTATGAATTTGATTATATTCAGTTGATGTGTTATGCATGATAGATTGTTTTCATTAATGAATGTATACTACTAATATGCATGTGATGGGTAAGTAGCTCATGGTGCTATTCAACTCTTCGTTGCTACTTATCAGACCTCTTTGCTAACATATTGGATTAATGCACAATCTCAATAATGTCATGGTGGAGATGGAAGGCATCTAGAAAGTTTATGTGAGATATGGATGAATGTTGTATTGACTAAATAGTTGCATGATCCATAATAATTTGTCATTATGCATATGTTTTATGAAATAGTTCTAACCATGCAACTGGTGCATTTGAATTGTAGGAAAGGTCATGTACAACCTCCTACAAGAAAAGAAGGATGAGACTTGTTCCGAAGAACAAGTGATGACAATTCAAGATTCACTCCAATAAACATGAATCTAAAGCTCCCAGGGTTAGAGACACCATGATGGAAGAAAGAGCTTTAGAGAGTGGTAGATCCACCTTGAAGGATGAAGACCACCATGGGTACAAGAGACAACTCAAGATGAAGAAAAGAATGCTATGAAAGAAGCTATGATAAAAGAATAACAGTTGATCATGGGGAATGATGTATACGATATGATGGAACAAGTGTACAAAGCAAGGTTTGTGATTCTCCCCAAAAAGAATAGACTATGACATGATATACTCTATTGACCAGTATATATCAAGCATAGAACCACCTGTACAGAATGAAGAGGGAAGATGATACTCCACTTCAGGGGGAATGACTATAGAAAATTATATCTGAGTTCGACATGGTACGACATGATGGATAGCTTTGTGATGGATCGGGACTTTACCAAGAGTAAAGTGGGTTCCAACCTTCAAGGTTGAATGCAGAATACTAGGATATGTTGATGACCTGAGAAGACAAACTCATAGAAGACGTTATGATACTAGAATGATGTTTGGGATATAGTACTTAAACCAGAAAGCAAGAATGTGGTATCTTCCAAATGGATTTGCAAGATAAGATATGTTGCTGATAGAAGTAAGGTAAGAGTTGTGGCTAGAGGTTTCTATCAGAAAGAGGGAATTAATTCTGAAGAGACACTTACTCCAGGAAGCAAGGTACACTTCCTTCAAAACTATCATGGTAGTTTCTTCCATGATAAAGTAAAGACAAGCCTTCCTTAATGGTATGATAGAATAGTCATGAGGATTTGAAGTTGAATACAGATGGAATCAAGTATGCAAGTTGAAGAAGGCCCTCTATGGCTTGAAGCAAGCTCCCAGAGCTTGGTATGGAAGAATAGATAGTTTCCTGATGAGCATGGGCTTTGCCAAGAGTAAATTCGATCCTAACTTTCCTTACAAGGTTGTAGAAGATGTACCTGTCATTCTATTACTATATGTGGATGATTTATTCTTGATAGGGAATGAGAAACAGATCATGGAAAGCAAGAAGAAACTAGCAGAATAATTTGAGATGAAAGACATTGGGTTAATGCATTATTTCCTACATCTAGAAGTATGGCAAACTTCAGAAGGAATCTTTCTCAACCAGGGAAAGTATGTGGTAGAGATATTGAAGAGATTCAATATGTTGGAATGCAAAGTCATGGCCACACCCATGGACTCCAACCTGAAGTTGTTATCTGATGACTCATTAGAGTTAGTGGATGTGACTCACTATAGATAGATCATTAATTCATTGATGTACTTAATAAGTACTAGACCAGACATTTGTTTTGCTGTGAACACCTTAAGTCAATATCTTTCTCAACCAAGACGGGTTCACCTAGTAGCTGCAAAACATGTGATGAGATATCTGAAAGGGACTATAGACTTTGGTCTATACCATGATGGTAGCCATGAGTATATATTGTATGACTACACAGATGCATATTAGGCTGGAAGTATCTCAAATAGGAAAATCACATCAGGGATATGCTTTTGTTTGAGGTCTGCTATGAGTTCATGGTTTAGCAGGAAACAGTCCAATGTTTCTCTTAGCACGGTTGAAGCAGAATACATAGCAAATTGCTCTACTAAGTTGTGAATCCATATGGCTTCAGAAGCTGATATCAAGTCTCTTTGACCTGAATATGGACACATCAATTATTCTATGTGATAACCACAGTTGTGATGAAAAAGAACCCTATGTTCCGACGTAACACGTAGAAATCCGATATTTCTACATACAAGATAAGATGAAGATGATGATATTGTAGATGTAGATGATGGTGATTTAGTATTTCTATAATGAATATAGAGATGATGATGTTTCAGTATTCCCATACAGAATATATAGATGATGATGATTTCAGTATTCCCATACTGAAGATATAGATGATATTTCAGTATTTACATACTGTAGATATAGATGATGGTGATTCTGTATTTCTATACTAAATATAGAGATGATGATGTTTTCAGCATTTCTATACTGAAGATATAGATGATGATGCGTTTAGTATTCGCATACTGGAGATACAGATGGTGATAGATTAGTATTCAGATACTGAAGATGTAGATGGTGATGGTTTGGATGATGATGTACTGACGAAGCCTCTGCCTCAAGTAGAGTTTGAACACTTTCAAAACAAGCTTGGTGTTGTTTGGAAAGGCCTTCCTCGAAAGGGGGAGTATTGATGTTGCAGTGGGATTGTATCATCCCTGGGAATTTTCCCTAAAGTGATACAGAGACCTCGGTCCTCAAGAATGAATAGGGATTGTATCATCCCAGGACATCTGTCCATAATAGATCCGGTGACCTCGGTCCTCAAGAACATGGTGGAATTGTATCATCCCTGGGAACTTTCCCTAAAGTGATCCGAAGACCTCGGTCTTCGAGAATGAAGAGGGATTGTATCATCCTGGGACATCTGTCCATAATAGATCTGGAGACCTTGGTCTTCGAGAATGAAGAGGGATTGCATCATCCTTGGACGTAAGTCCTAAAGTGATAGGGAGTGATTATCCTATAATTGTATCCAGTGACTTCGGTTGTCGAGAATGTGGTAGGATTGCATCATCCTTGGACTCAATTCCTAATGTGATAGGGAGTGATTATCTCGTAATTGTATCTGGGGACTTTGGTCGTCGAGAATGTGGTAGGATTGCATCATCCTTGGACTCAAGTCCTAAAGTGATAGGGAGTGATTATCCCATAATTGTATCCGGTGACTTCGGTCATCGAGAATGTGGTAGGATTGCATCATCCTTGTACTCAAGTCCTAAAGTGATAGGGAGTGAGTATCCCATAATTGTATCTAGTGACTTTGGTCATCAAGAATGTGGTAAGGATTGCATTGTCCTTGGACTTAGTCCTAAAGTGATAGGGACTGATTCTCCCGTAATCAATCCGGTAACTTTGGTTGTCGAGAATGTGGTGGGATTGTATCATCCCTGGACTTTAAGTCCAAAAATGATCCAAAGACTTTCTGTCTTTGAGTTGTGGATTGCAGGTTGTTGCCGATGATGATGATGACGTATTGATCGAAATATTAGAGTATGATGATGATGACGTATTGATCTAAATATCAGAGTATGATGATGACACACTATGATGATGATGTTTCTAATCGAAAGATCAGATTATGATGATGATGTTTCTATATTGATGATGTTTCTATTTGAAAGATCAGAGTGTGATGATGATGTTTCTGATCGAAAGATCAGAATGTGATGATGATTATGTTCGACGGATCAGAATATGATGATGATGATGTTGCTGCTGATCGAAAAGTCAAAAATGCTAAAGATGTTGCTGATTGAAAGGAAAAAATGATGAAGATGTTGTTGCTGATTGAAAAGTCAAAGTGTTGAATATATTGCTGAGCGAAAGGTCAAAGTACTAAAGATGTTGCTGCTGATCGAAAAGTCAAAAATGCTGAAGATGTTGCTGATCGAAAGGACAAAATGCTGAAGATGTTGTTGCTGATTGAAAATTCAAAGTGCTGAAGATATTGCTAAGTGAAAGGTCAAAATGATGAAGATGTTGTTGCTAGTCGAATAGTCAAAGTGCTGAAGATGTTACTGAGCGAAAGGTCGAAATGATGAAGATGTTGTTGCTAATTGAAAGATCAAAATGCTGAAGATGTTGCTAATGATGAAGACTGAAGATTGAAGATGAAGACTACATGATGTTGAAAAGATTCCAATGATTTATAGATGTGTTACCCTGCTGATGTTGATGATGTCCCCTATCTCTACTCTTGTTGTTGTTGATGTTTCTGTAGAATACCATTCTCGTTAAGGGGGAGTGTTGAAATATTGTAACTTTGAAGAATATTCTATATGTATCTTTTTTTGGTCCCCAATGATCCTACCGGGAGAACCACTTGTATTACATTATACCCCGATGCTCCTAATCGGAAGAACTAATAAGAGTCATGAGGTAGTCCCCTCTAATTGTAAAGGTGGGTCATCAGTACCCCAGTGTGGTTACTTGAGCCTACATGTGTAACTAAAGCCTACGTGTCAAATGAGTTAACTTAAGTGAACGGATGAAAATAAATAGAGGTGTAGTTCTCCTCATTTGACACACACACTCTCACTTGTGTAGCGCATTAGTGGAGAAGAGAAGTAGCTGGAGAAAGAGGAGGATTAGGATTTGATCTCCTTGCTGGATTTATCTTTTATCTTTTTGGGGCATCTATATTGAGGAATCTTTTGTTGGGTTTTTCCCTTTAGGGTTTTCCCAAGATAAATCTTTGTGTTCCTTTTGTATGGTTGTGCTTGTCTATCTTTCAGTGATCCTGTTTATATGATTTTTGTTATGAAAATGAAATGAAATACTAATGTCTTAGCTAAGCATATGGAAATTTAACAATACCTTCCCTTCTAGTACTCTTCAGGGTGTGCATAGAATATTAGCCATCCCTTCTTGATCTCTCTATGAGGTTCCTCTCTTCACTAGGTTTATCAAGCCAATTCTGGGCCTCTTTCACTCCTAATCCTTTCAAAACAAAACATGGATGGACATAACAAAAAAATACAAATGCTAGGCATGAAAAAAAAACATCTTGGTAACCAAAAAAGAAAATGGTAGAATGGGAAAAAACCCTCTAATAGAAAATTCATTTTTAGAAACGACTATGGGCTTCATGGGGGAAAAAACGACCTCTTCAAACCCCCAATTCATGGATCTATTTTCCCATCGACTATGCAACACCAAACACATATTTACCAGCCATGGAAATGAAGGAAAACAATATAAAAACATGAAGGAAACTCCTATCTAGCTCCAGCGGCGTGAGGAAGAGAAACACCTGGGTGAATAATGGCTTGGGCATGAAGGGAAAATGTTGGGAAACCAAAAATGAGTCGGTAGAAAGGAAAAACAACCCAGGGAGAGAAAATATGATTTCAAGAAATGTGCATGGATGTTACAAGAGAAAAAATGACCTCCATAGACCCACAATTCAGGAAATCTCTCTTCCCATCCACTTAGCAACACAAAAACGGATTTTTGGGTATGGAAAAAATGAAGGTAAATAATAGAAATCATGAAGGAAAACACACAACAAGCTCTAGATGTGTGATGAATACAAAAACATGACTAAGGTATGGAATGGGAATGAATTTCTGGGTAATAACTTGCCCAATAAGTCAAAAACATGATTTTTAAAAATGGATGGCTTCCCCAATACAAATTTGACTGCCATACTCTTCCATCACCAAATCATTAACTAACTCAACCAACTTCTGGAATAAATAAATAATTAGGAACAAAAGACAAAATAAGTAGTTGATAACTTTATGGGTTCTCTCTTTGACACTTACATCAAGACTATTGGATCAAGGGCTTGAATATTTTCCCTCCCTATTACTTGTGAAATCATGCCCCCTATTCTTTGTTGCATTGACATATATAGTTGTGGGTATTTTTATTAATTGCATATTTACATGATGTCTCAATCTATAATTCACCTGGATAGCATGATAACAATTGACATCTCTTTTAATTTTCAAACCATAGGTATCGATTTTAAATTTTGATATATAAAATCCTAAATCCATGGTGGGGCCATGGCCTTGATCTCCTCACCATGATTTAAGAACAATATTTACGTTATTTGCATTTTTAATATAATGGGGTCAAAATCAGGATATTACAAAAACTTTTGATAAATAAAGGATGCAAAACATGTAGCATAAGGAACA
>LPNX010926284.1:70286-80409 GCA_001517045.1 Pseudotsuga menziesii | reverse complement strand
ACATATATATATATATATACATACATACATACATACATACATACATACATACATATATTCTTGGCTACGTTGGCATGCAAAATTACATAGTCAAATACGGAAACCATATAAAAAATGGATTGAAAATAGGTAGCATAAGGCTAGAATAAGTAGCAAGTGCATATATTTGCATCTTTGTTTACATAGTCATGCAAATTTGCATAGTCATATATGATAAAGATAAGCATATAGACATATGTTGATACATGGTTGTAGTTGGGACCAATGTTTTGTAAAATTCAGAGTCTTATATAAGGAAAAAAGGGAAAAAAAACTATTCATTCAAATATAACTATTTCAGTTCTCTTTCTATTATCTACAAATGGTCTTTCCAATGTATTTTCTTATAAGTTCCTTCAACGTGACACATAGAGCTTTTCCTAGATGCATCTTGTATTTTCACTTAGGAGTTCCAGTTGCAAAATGTATCAAGTGGAAATTGCTATAGGAAATTGTAGATGATCCTGATACAATGAGAAAGACGATGAAAGAAAATGAATGGACATATGGACATGTAAACAATAAAGGAACTAAGCAAGTAACATGTCTAGTGGGACTCTTATTTCTTACCAAAAGATGTGATTGGATTCATCAACATTGTTGGTTTATGGGCATACTTTTTTTGCATAAGTATCATCATGAAGCATATCCTGATAGTAAGAAGTGATTGAAATATGATGGTTATTTCAAGCAACAAGAATTTTTGGAAATTTATCCCAATATTAGAACAATTGAACTCACAAAATTGCTTGAAAATATGCAAGAAACACTCAAGAAGGAGACTGAATATGTGATAATCCACAAACTATTGATAATATTAATTTACACCAAACATCATTAAATATATGTACACTTCTCATAACGTATATACTCCAAGTGTTCGAAAGCATTAAGTTTCTATTCGAATCAGTACAAAAGAAGACTTACTAAACTAGTCAAAATCCCCCATAAGTGCATAAAGCACTTTCCAAATTAGTCAAGATGCTCACGAATTTTCTGGATGAGTATGTACAGCTCATAAGTGTTGGAAATTTTAATTTAACATTATTTTATATGAGGATAATAAGGGAGGTGAATTGGTGCCAAAACCAAGGAAGTCTACCTTAAAACTAGCTTTACCTTTTGCCTTAAAACTATAGAAAAGATGGAAACTCCTGAAAAAGAAGAACTGTGCACTTTCCAATCTGGGAAGATTGCAGAGTTTTCAAAATATTATCTAGGATATTTCTAACTCATTATAGGAGGAATTTTGGGAAATTTTTACCTCAAAAATAGGTTTGGTGCAAACTAGCTAGTGTAGGACCTAGGAAAATTATCAAAAAGATTAATTATTTTATCCTAACTCTTGGGATGGGTTTTCATTATTCCAACACCACCTGTTAATACCTAATTTATGTACAATATCATAAAAATATCATATATATATGGCCTATAAACAAGTATTAGTCACCCTTTACATATTGCTTGTCCATACAAAAGAAGGAAAGAAGAAAAACCACAAGGGGAAAATCCTCCCTTAAACATGGACATGAAAAAAAAATATATGAAATATTGTCTTCAATATATATTCACCACATGATCAGCTATACATAGTGACTTTAGAATGATAAATTTTCTCTTATAAAACATCTTGGTGAAGATGTCTGCAACTTGCTCACATGATGCACAATGTTGGAGATCAATGACCCCATCATGCACAATTCTTCTGATGTAGTGAATATGGATCTCGATGTGTTTAGTTTGCTTCCTCCTTACTAGATGAGTTGATATTAGAATAGTAATTTGGTTTTCACAATATATTATTGTATAGGTCTTTCGCTCTATCCCAAACTCTCCAAGTATTCGTTGCAACCACAAACATTGAGTAGTTGCATTCACAGCTCCTCGATACTATGCCTCCATAGATGAAAGTGCAATTTCCATTTGTTTATTACTTGACCAGCTAATTGGTACACCTAGAAGAATAAAAAAATATCCTTAAGTTGAATTTCTATCAGTGTTATCACCTGCCCAATCAAAGTCAGTAAAACCAACTAACTCTAGGCTAGATTGTGTAACATAGTGAATCCCATGAGTTTTTGTTCCTTGTACAAAGTTTATGATTCTTTTTTATTCCCTCCAATGGATTTCATGAGTATTATCTGTGAATAAAGAATCCACACTCACTGTATAATATATACCAGGTCTAGTATGAGTCAAATAAAGAAGAAAACCGACCAGTTTCCTATACAGGGTGTTGTTTTCTAATGGAGATGACTACGCTTCTTCAAATTGAACTACTGAAAGGAAGGGAGTGTTCCTTTGCATGAAATACCTCATTCTGAATTTATTCAGCATATATGAATCATAATTGTACTGATTTACCTTGATTCCAATATCTGATTGAGAAATCTCAAGCCCCAAAAATTGGCTTAATAATCCCAAATCAGTCATAGAGAAGGAATGGTTCATTGCGTCCTTCAAGGAGGAAATTTCATATTGGAAATTATTGTGATAAGAAATTCATCCACATACAATACAATTATGATCAATGAACCATGAATCCACTTCAAATAGACATTAGGATCAGAATTACATCTACAATATTTCAGTGATAGCAGAAATCCATCAATCATAGCATACCAAGGTCTAGGAGCATGTTTTAGCCCATACAATGATTTCTTCAACCTGCACACAAGATATGGATTAGTCAAAAAACATTTTGGATACTGCATATATTTTTATTCTTTCATATCACCATGTAGGAAAGAAATCTTTACATCCATGTGATGTACTTCCCACTTCCTGGAAGCTGCAATAGACAAAACTAGTCTTATGGAGTCCATCCTTGCAACTAGTGCAAAGGTATCGTTGTAGTAAATTCCTGAGAATGGAGAGAAGCCCTTAACCAATAAAATTTCATTATACTTTATATAATAACCATAAATATAAAATTTAGTTTTGAAAACAAACTTACACTTGACTAGCTTTCTCCCTCGGGGAGATGACTGGATCCAATTTTTCACTCTTTTGAAGAGAATGAAATTCCTCCTTCATGGTTTTTTTCCATATTCAGTATTCACATGCATATTCATATGTATATGGATTATATTGAATCATTATAAAACACTTATCATCAAATAAAGGGTCCTTGAAAAAAATGGAACTCTCGAATTGAGATCTAGTCCTCCTAGAATCACTAGGATTCCTAGCTAGTTAGCCAGCTGCTTGGATATTATTTGATTACCACTATGGCCTTGTGTGGATTTTTGGATATGAAATTAAATAATCATTATTAAACATATAATAATCATAAATTTCATTATTTCCTTCACTTACAACCAAATATGGAAGAGGTGAGGAGGACTTTCCAATTTCTGCTGCTACCATATGATCTTCTTCGAACTGAACAATCCTTTCAATGAAGTATTTTTGATTTCTCATGTCTATAAAATTGCACACTTTGGAATATTTATAATACCAAAAAAATATGCACTCCTATATTTGGGGTTCCAAATCCTTCCTTTTATTTGATGGAATTCTAGCCCATGCTCTTGAGCCAAAAATTGTGAAATGAGACACATCTAGTTTGTTCCCACTCCAAGCTTCGAAAGGAGTAACCCCATAAATATTATTTTGAGGCACCCTATTATAGATGTAGGATGCACGTTTTATATCTTCAACCAAAAAATTTGGTTGCAAAGTCTTATACTCCAACATACAAGTAGTCATCTCCTTGAGAATTATATTCTTCCTCTCAGCCACACCACTCTGATGAGGTGTGTAGGGAATAGAGTGTTTCATATGGATATCTGCATATTCATAATAATTAATGAAATTAGAATTGAAATATTCACCACCATTATTATATTTGAATATATTGAGTTTCCTCCCAGACTGGTTCTCAACCAAGGCCTTCAAAACCTTGAAGTGGTAGAAAAATCCATACTTGAGCTTAAGGAAGTAAACTCAATAGTACATGGAAAATTCATCTATGAAGGTTAATACATACTTGGATTGACTCATGGAAATATGAGGGAAGGGACCAACAATTTCATTGTGGATGAGTTCAATAGGTGCTGAGGTTTTTTCATGATTGACTCTCTTATACTTATGCTCTATATGTTTTCCTAGAATGCAACATTGATAGACTCCTTTGGAAAAGTTTATCTTTGGTAATCCTGAAACCATATATTTTTCACAAAAATATGAAAGGTATTTATAGTTTATATGACCAAAACTCTCATGCCAATGTTTAATTGCTTCATTGGTATGGGTGAGGAGAGAAGAGGTGTTGGAGAAAGGTATGAAGTGTGAGAACCTGTATACTTTAGAACTATTATCCACAAAACCTTTAGCAATGACTCTACCATTTGCAATATCAGATATTTCAACTTCACTAGGAAAGAAAAAAACCTTCTTAGGAGACCCAGTGTGGGTCATCTAGTAGACTAACAAGAGATTCACAGCAAGACCTAGGACATACAAAACATTATTGAAGGAACCATGGTCAAAATCAATGATACCTTTACCCTTACTTTCAATTTATGAGTTATATCCCAGTGAAATATTAGGAACCTTTGAATCATTAAGAGATGAGAAGGATTCCTTTGTTGAAATTGTGTGCCTAGAAGCTCCAAAATTGATGATAAAGGAAGGAGAACTTACAATTCTTGTAACCAAGGCATGTCTTCTCGGTATTTGGAACTGGATCCTCCTTCCTTATTTCTTATGCCACTAGGGAGGGAGATGTTGTGTTGTCAAGAATATTACACCTTCTGTGGATAGAAGTTGTTCCTCTAGTTTGAATGGTTGAGATCCAGAACAAATAAGTCAATGACAAAGGGTGAAAACCTTCCCTAAATGTTGTAAACACCTGGAATAATGCTTTGATGATGAACCTCTGTAGCTATAGAACATGTCAAACAAAAAAGAACATAAAAGCTACCAGAACATTATTTACATATCCATACTAGTGACTAAGGAATCCAGTAACATATACATGCAAGATCAATACAATAGATATGTGGGACGGAAATCATCTTTGCATTAAGAAATCAATGAAGAAGCTTACAACCATTGCCTTAGTGTTGACAAAATCCTCCACAAGACAAACAACTCATCCCCGGTAGCTCCAACTTGCTCTCTTGTTCTCTCCAGTGGATTGGGCTAGGTAGTCAATTCAACAGCATAACATTACCATTCAGTTCTCCTCCTCAACCATGGATGTGAGCTTGTATTTATAAGACTCAAATGGATAGGTATGGTTGAGAGAATTGTGGGTGAGGTGGCTATAAGATCCTAACAAGAGGGATCTCGACTCCAACCAACCTAGATTGATAGGGATAAGGGAGGACATGAGGCTCATGTTCTAGAAACCTAGAGAATCCTCTTTTTTTTCCAATTTTACCAAGGGTACCACTTATACACCTTTATGACAAAATGATGTACGTAAGAGCTGCTTCAAGAAAAAAACACATACACAGTGGCACCACTTCTCTATAATAGGATTCAGGTAGTGTTGAACAAGGTACTGCTCATTAGCTAAAGGGAAAAAGTGGTGCTAGTATTTTTCATGTAGAATTGACATCTAGAGCATGTTTCCACTCCAAGTTTGGGATTTAGGGAAAACATAGGTTTTAAGGATATCATCACATGTTGGTGATAGGATTTGGGTATCACAAAATGTCCCAAATGTTGATGTAATTGTAACTTCGAAATGTATTCACTTGTATTTCTTATGTATTATACCTCGATGTTTATTTCGGGATGTGTCTGTAATGTAATTGAGTCATTTCATGCCCCGGTGTTATGATTGAGAGTTTCTATAATGTAAACAAGTCATGTCAAGTCAATGTGGGTAACCATGCTATTGTTCAAGGGTTAAAGTCTTCACAGTTCCGGGGCACTAGGGTTGTTACACTCACCTAGTGAAGTCAGCCCTAGTAGGGTTTAGTCAAGTCAGGAACTAGTGTAAATAGAGAGATAGACTCTCTCTTTATCACACACTCACTCACACTCAGTTGTAGCACATAGTTGATGAAGAATAAGACACTGGGTCTAAGAAGAAAGAAGGTTACTACTGTCGGGAGATCATCTTACTATTTTGGGTTTTACTTTTGGTGTTGATTCTATCTCTGAGGAAGTTGCGGGGTTTTCTCCATTTATGGTTTCCGTGAGGAAAAACACTGTGTTCATTGTCTCTTGTGTTTTATTAATGTGCTTGTTATTCTCTCAGTTAAAGATCCTAATATAATGCTAGCTTAATGTTGAAAATCTAACATGGTATTAGAGCTAACCTGAGAAGAAGACACTGTGCAGCTGCGGGAACTAGGGATTCCTACTTTGTGGATCTCTCTCCATATATTCTCAGCAAAATAAGGTTGGAATAACTCTCCTCCCTAGGGTGCATCTTTCTGTCGAAGAAGAATCCAATTCTAAGGTTTTTCAATTTTGGACTCGACACTCCTGTCGAAAATTAGGGCTTTTCACAGAAGTGGAATTTTTCAGTGAGCCCTAGCCTAGATTGATATCCTCCCCAAAATCGAAGATTAGAGATAAAGATCAAATCATTTGGTTGGACAGAAATATGGAATAGAAAAACCCTAATATACTCTTGAACCAACACTGCAGAATTTTAGCTCCAAATCTAGATCCGACATATTGAACTGGTAAGATATAAATATTTTGTATTTCCATTTGAGGTTCTCAGTTAAGATGTCTCATCATACCAATCTTGATGAAAATATTGAAGGAGATGATAACTTCCGAGCCTGGGAGTATAGGATCTCCCTGGTCTTGGAAGAAAATGAGTTGGACTCCTACATCCATGAGGAGGTTCTACTTCCAGAGGGAGATGAGGCTAAGGCCTTACATAAGATGAATTTGGTTATGGAAAAGATGATCATTGTTGATTAATTCAAGGATCACCTCATACCACAGGTGTCCTCCCTCAAGACACCTAAAGCTATGCTTGATTACATAACCAAACTGTTTGAAGGGAAGAACATCAACAAGAAGATGACTCTAAGGAACCAATTGAAGAATGTAAAGATCCAAAATGAGGATACCATCCAGTCATACTTTACAAGGGTCTCCTAGATCAAAGAACAACTGGAAGCAGTAGATGAAGAAGTGGAGAATGCAGAAATTGTGATGACAAACTTGAATGGTCTCCCTAGGTCATGGGATTCTTTCATCCAAGGAATATGTGCTAGGAAGAAGTTAGTCAAGTTCAGTCGACCATGGGAAGAATGTTCACAAGAAGAAGCTTGAATAGCAGATTGAGAAGTGTAGAAATTCTGACCAGCAATAGATTAATTTCACTCACAACAAATTACAATTGATCATGCAAATTGTCAACAATAGAGACTGAAAATGGAGCTGTAACACAAAATTATATTAACTCAGTGTACAATAGCCAACCCTATAATAACATAGGCTGCTGAATAAATAGAATACATGAAGAAATCAAATGCATGAGGAATCATCCAAATCTAGCATAAAGCAGGCTTACCCAAAATAGGCAAGTCCCCCATAGTTGTAAAAAGCTGATCCCAAATCTGTCATGAGGCTCATGAATTGGCAAGGGCGCATGGGCAAGCTAATGAGTGGTGGAATGGCAGCTCATACATGCTTTTGCATGGAGGAAAGAGTGGAGGAGGAAGAGGCAACAAATCTGATTCACCTCACTTAGTCTTGCTTTACTATGTGCCTTAAAACACTAAAAAAGTAGGGAATAAAGCAAAAAAAGCAGATAGGTGCCTAGGAGGCCAAGAATAAAGAAGATTTGATTCCTAAGGCTTTCCCAAGTGCTACATGAGTCAAAGATTGCAAGTTTGACCTCTATGGATAGGCAATTAGCAACTTGCACATGGTGGGACTCATGGACTAAGAAAATAAGACAAAAATAAATGAATTAATGTCTAAGTGGATAAATACTATGGGTTGATTATTCTAACACCCCCCCTTAAGCCTGACTTTATGAGTAATAAATCAAAATATAGGGCCTAGAAACAAGGCTTAGTCACCCTTTTACATACTGCAAGTCCATATGAACCAAGGAAAGAGGCAAAACCAACTTGGGAAAATCCTCCCTTAAACATGGACTGTAAAACAAAATTGTAGAATCTTGTCTCCACTCATGATTTTATAGCATGATCAACAATCCCCAGTAGTGATTTGAGATTGCTGAAGGTCTTCTCACAAAATGATTTGGTGAAGATATTAGCTACTTGTTCTGAAGATGAACAGAAGAGTAGGTGAATGGTGCCATCATGCACAAGCTCCTTGATGTAGTGCATGTGAATCTCAATGTGCTTGGTTCTCTGCTTCTGAACTGGATCTTTGTAGATTCGAATGGTACTCTAGTTATCATAGTAGATGGTAGTAGAGTACTCAGGTTCGAAACCACACTCTCCAAGTAAACCCTTCAACCATAAACACTGAGTTGCTGCATTGACAACTCCTCTGTACTCAGCTTCTATAGATGAGAGTGCAATGGCACTCTGTTTCTTGCTTGACCAGCTAATTGGCCCTTCTGAAAGCATGAACACATAACCTAAAGTGGACTTCCTGTTTGTGCTATCACCTGCCCAATCACTGTCAGTAAAACCAATTAACTCAAGATCAGAATTGGCTTTATAGAAAATCCCATGTGTCCTTGTTCCCTGAACAAAGCTAAGGATCCTCTTGGTTGCTTTCCAATGGATATCATGGGGATGATACATGAATATAGAAGCAACACTAACTGCATAACAAATATCAAGTTGATTATGTTTCAAATACAATAAACATCCAATCAACTGTCTATACAAAGTGTTGTTTACCATCTATGGAGAATCATCTTCCTCCAGCTTCACTCCTGAAAGGAAAGAATTTTTGCTTGCTTTGCAATATTGCATTCTGAATTTGATCAGAAAATCCAAGGCATATTTGGACTGGTGCACCTTGATTCCAGCTTTGGTTTGAGCAATCTCAAGCCCCAGAAATTGACTTAAGAGCCCCAAATCTGTCATGGAGAAGGCTTGGTTCATAGCTCCTTTTAGAGAAGCAATCTCAGCCTATGAGCTTCCTGTAATGAGGAGGTCATCAACATATAACAGAATGATCATTAATGAACCATTAATTACCTTCAGATAGACATTCAAATCTGATTTGCACCGAACAAAATTCAGAGATAGAAAGAAGCTATCTATCTTGGCATACCAAGCCCTGGGGGCTTGCTTTAGCCCATACAATGACTTTCTCAACCTACACACAAGAGAATGGTCAGTAGAAAAACCTTGGGGCTGCTGCATATATATCTCCTCAGTGAGATCACCATTCAGAAAGGCACATTTTACATCCATATGATGTACCTCCCATTGCCTTGATGCTGCAATGGCTAGAGCTAGCCTGATTGAATCCATCTTTGCCACTGGGGAAAAAGTCTCATTGTAATCAATGCCATGAACCTGTGAGTAGCCTTTAGCTACCAATATAGCCTTGTACTTCAGTGGTGAACCATCAGCAGAAAATTTGGTCTTATAGACCCACTTACACTGTACTAGTTTTCTCCCTGGAGGAAGATTCACTAGCTCCCATGTGTTGCTTTTCTGTAGCGAGTTGAACTCCTAATTCATGGCAGATTTCCATATTGGATCTCCTACTGATTCTTCATATGTTTGAGGATCAGACTCCACCATCAAATATCATTTTTCAGCAAACTCAGGATCCTTCATGCACAGACCACTCTCAAATTGAGATCTAGTCCTCCTTGGGTCATTGGGATCACCAGCTAACTGTCCTGCTGCATGTAGTGTCTTGACTGCCCATTTAGGCCTTGTGGGGATGTTTGGGTCCGCAATAAACTCATCTCCATCAGACAAATCAGAATCAGCATGTTCAACAAACTCTTTACTTACTTCTTGAGGTTCAGGTGGTGAAGAGGCTTCACCAATTTCCACTTCTGCAAGGGGTTCTTCTTCAAACTGAACACACCTTTCAATGAAGGCTTTGTTTGTGCTCAAGTTTATCAAATTGTACCCTTTTGAATCTTCAAAGTATCCCACAAAAATACACTCTTGGCTTTGGGGCTGCAAATCCTTCCTCTTCTCTGTCGAGA